>PVJX010001511.1:0-152665 GCA_004027295.1 Dolichotis patagonum
AAATGTTTACTGCCAAAGACACTAAGGATATCAATGGTCGAACGGACACCTTTCCAAAAATGGTGTTGGAGTCGGGCATGGTGGGCCACACTTATAATCCCAGTACTCTGAGAGGCTGAGGCAGGAGAATTGCAATTTTGAACCCAGCCTGGGTAATGTGGTAACTTAATAAGAACTTGTCTCAAAAAACAAAAACACAATAGCCAGGCATGGTGGCGCATGCCTGTAATCCCAGCACTCAGGAGGCTGAGGCAGGAGGATTGTTGCAAGTCGAGACCAGCTACAAAGTGAGCTTAAGGCCAGCCAGAACTGCATAGTGAGACCCTGTCTCAAAAAAGACCAAAAAAAAAAATATATATATATATATATATATATCTCAACAGAATGCAAAGGCAACCACAGAACGGGAGAAAACATTTGTAAATGATACATCTAGGAAGGTGTTAATATCCAGATTGGGTAAAGGACACATACAACCCAATAACAACAGAACAACCTAACTAAAGGATAAGCAAAGGACTTCAATAGATATTTCTCCAAAGAAGATATACAAATGGCCAACAAACCTGTGAAAAGACGTTCAACATCTATGATGACATAACAACCCCAATGAGATGCCACTTTCCACCCACTAGAAAAAAGAAGAGCACAGTGCTGGGGAGGCTGTGACGTGGGAGCCTGTCTGCCTTGCCAGGGGGAGCACGAGACGGCAGAGTTGCCGTGGGAAGCAGCACGGGACTCCTCAGAAACTAAAACAGAGCTGCTATAGGACCCAGCAATCCCGTTTCTGGAAGCAGGCACTGGAACAGACATGCTCATACTTGTTCACAATAACCAGAAGACAAAGGCAGCGTGAGCATCGTCACCAGATATAGGCATCACCACATGGGCTGTCACCTTCATGCTGAGTGTCCCTCAGAGGGGGACCAGATAAAGCTTGGTCCTCAGGGGGTGCTCTCGGGAGGCTGTGGCATTGACCTTTAGGTCAATGTCGAGGCCCTGAAAGTGGATCTTGGGATCTGGTCTCTTTCTCTTTTGTTCCCTGGCTCATGAAGTGAGTAGCTTTAGTCCTGCTACCTCTCCAAAGGCCCAAATGATGAGCTAAGTGACCTGGCCTGGAACCTCCAATACTCTGAGCCAACCTTTTCTCTTTCCAAGTTAATTCTCTCAGGTACTTTGTGACAGTGACAAAAAGCTGACCGACACAGCGCATCATTACACACAGTGGAGTACCATGCAGCCTTGAGAAGGAATGAAATTCTGACGCATGCTACAGCATGGGTGAGCTTGGGGGGCACGGTGCTGAGACAGGCAAGCCAGTCACGAGAGGACAAACTCTTGATAAGTCCACTTCTGTGAGGTTTTAGAACTGTTAAATCCTCAGAGACAGAAAGTAGAGTGGTGAGGGCAGGAGACAGTGGGAAGTTATTGTTTAATGGGTTTCAGTTTGGGAGATGAAAAAAGTTCTGGAGACAGATAAGGTGACAGTGGTACAATGATTTGAAGGTGCTTTAATACTATGTTTGAAAATAGTTGAAATGGGGGCCAGGGATTTAGTTCAGTGGCATAAGAGCCTGCCTGGCAAGCACAAAGTCATGAGTTTCAGGCCTGCACCTCCACACCCAGCTTTTTTTTTTTTTTTTGTCTTTTTGAAACAGGGTTTCACTATGCAGTTCGGGCTGGTCTTGCACTCACATCAATCCTCCTGCCTCAGCCTCCCAAGTGCTGGGATTACAGGCATACATCTCCACATCCAGCTATCTTTTAACATTCTATAAGTATGTGCCGAGCCCCTGAGAGGTCCCTCCGCCCCTACTCTGTCCCTTCCAGCTGCTGCTTAGGAAGACAGAGACCGAGCTGAGGCTAACGCCCTGGGTGGAGCAAAAGTGACTTCTGCCAGCCAAAGAACCACGGCGGATTCCCCTCTACACGCACGCCTCACGCAACACAAACGCAGCGCACACTCATGATCCCACCCATCACACTCATGGACACACGTACGCTGTGCACCCCCTACACGTGTACCGCTCACTACAAACACACACCTCACACAGCACACATCCTCCGCACAACATGCACACCACACGCACAAACACAGGCACGTGCACAGTCACCTACTGCCTCCCTCCCACTGCACACCCACGGCACCGGGCACGGTCACACTGCGTCACACCACGCACACGCACCCTGCGCTGCACACCTCTCCCTGCGCGCCCCGCAGGGCCACTCATGCGCATGCGCATGCGCACGCGCACCCACATAGCGGGCGCTGCAGGCCCAGAGCCCGGGAGCAGGCCAGCCAGCCTGGAGGAGGGCTCCCCGGTGTCTGCTGGAAGCGCACTCGCAGGGCTGCCAGCTCTCTGTTTATTCACCGCCCTCCCACTGCCCTGGCTCAGTGACTATTGTGAAATGAGTCCCCCTCTGTCGAGCGGTGCCAGGGACGCCAGGGAAGCCCGCGCCCACCCCTGGCTGAGCGCTGCGGTTCTTCCGTGGGCCGCTTCACTTTTCAGCTTCCTGCTCTGATGTGGGGGCAAATGGAAGCCCCCGAGGCAGAGGGGCCCCCGGGAGCCAGGGGAGGGTGGAGGCCACCTGAGGGTGGGCACGGAGAGGCAAAGCAAGAGCTGTGGCAGGGCCGTGGGGAGCGTGGCACGTGCCAGCCTCGGGGTTCGTCGCTGGCTCCTGGACCTTGGAGGCAGCAGACACAGTGGGCAAAATCTGATGACAGGGACCAAGGACCCCGTGCCAGCCCTGTGGGAGGCTCCTCGCGGGATGGCAGAGGGACCTGGCTCAGGGCAGGGCCTGTGCCGTGGGCACTGTCCTCCCTGCACCCTGTCACTGTGCTCTGGATCTGGGCAGTCCCCAAGGGCCTACGTGACCCCGCGGGGAGGTCACAGAGTGCTAAGGGCTGCACAGGCTTGGCTCTGCTGTGCTGCTGCAGGAGTCTGACAGCCTCCTGGCTGTGGGCTCGGAAGCACCGGGGCCACCCATCACCAGCCGAGACCGCCAAAGCCACTGGTCACAGTAACCCTTTTTTCTCTAGAAGCTGATTTGTGTCTTTGCAGTAACCGGAAGCTGACTTACCCATCGAGCAGACTTCCAAGAACTGTTTTCCAGTCACGCTCCCCAACTGCTGCGGATGTGGGATATGAGAAGCTCACACCTGTGCCTTCCTCCTAAGCCTTGCTCTTGGCTGAGGAGAGGCCTGAGTCGCAGCCACACCCCCAGGCCAATGGCTAGGCTCATGGAGAAGGTAATAGCACAACCCTTTGTCTTTTGGGGGGACCACGTCGCCAGTGTGATTTCTGCTCCAGAGATTTCCATGAGGTCACACTGAGGTTGGACCTTTCCCAAAACCTTATCCTTCCTTGCACTGGTTTCTCCCCAGAGGCTGCCCACAGTAAATCTCATGAACAGGAATCCCCCTCTCAAGGGTGCAGAATCCAAGGCCTCATGCAGACCTAAAGATTCCTAATTTGCATTTAACATGCTTCCAGGTGATTTCTTTGGTTCTTTCTCTTTTTCTTGCTCTCTTTGGGACAGGGTTCTCACTATGTAGTTCAGACTAATTTAAACTCACTTATGTAGCCCAGAGTGAGCCTTGAACTCATGGCGATCCTCCTGTCTCAGCCTCCTGAATGTTAGGATTACACCACCACACCTGACCCAGGTGATCTGTTCATACCTGGAAAACAGAGAGTGCTGCTATGCAACCTTCATCTTTGTTCTTTATAAGATAGCAGGGGGTTGAAGGCCCTTCAAGGCAGGAGTGTGGGCTCCTGCTTTTCAAGGTGCAAGCTTGCTCTGGGGTGCCCTCCTAGCAGCCTCCCCCTTCTCCTTCCCAGCCATCATCCAACCACATACATTCGAGGGATCAGTCAGGCCTGAGTGTGGACATTGTCCATCCCAGCCTCCCAAATGGCTCTGTCCATGTCAAGTCTGCAGGGAACATAGCTGGCTGGGACTCCACTGACCAAAGCCCAAATCCTGATTATATTCATTTCCAAGCACAAAACATCTGCAATGTACTGCCCTATGCTTCCGGAAGCCGGAAGTCCACAGTCAAGGTGTTAGCAGGGACCTGCTCCCACTGAGCCGTGTAGGAAAGGACCCTTCCTGGCCTCTTTCAGCTTCGGGGATCTGCCAGCAATCCTAACACTCCCTGGCCAATAGCTGCCTCTCTCCAACCCCTGCTTCTGTTATCGCGGGGCCATCTCTGCCTGGATCTTTTTTTTCTTAAAAGGACTAAGGGCCTCACCTCCTCCAGCTAATGACCTCATCTTAGCTAATGACACAGACAATGACTCCATTTCCAAATCAGGTTCTGTTCTAAGGCATTGGGGGTGAGGAATTCAACATAGCTTTTGTGTTGGAGGGGGACAGAATTCAATCCTTAACACCATCTCTGCCATTTGTTAGTGTAGGCAGCCACGAGTCACATAAACTCACTCTGCTTTTGTTTCTCTGGCTGTACAAAAAAATAGCAGGCTGTTATGGTTTACATCTAGAAAGTTTCCCGAAAGCCTCAGGTGTTCAGAGTTGGGCCTTTGGGAAGCCGATTGGCTCATGGGGCCGCTGAACTCATCCGTGGATTCATTCACTGCTGAGTGTTATGACCCAAAAAACTAGACAACGTCCCAAAAGGGGGGGTTGAAAACAGCGCTTTTTATTTTAGCTGGCACCAGTGACACAGACGCGATGGAGTTTGCAGTCTGTGCATTAGGTTACATTGGTAAGGGGTTTATAAAGGAAAAAACCACAAAGTATGAGTAGGGAGGGGTAAGGGTGTAGGGGCTCTGTTCTCTCATTAGGTTCTTAGGACAAACCTTAACAGAGGCAGCTGGATTTACAGGAAATTATAATTGGTGATGAGCCGATAACAGGAAACTTTACAACTCATGGTTAATTTATGAGTATCTTATAGAGTACAAAGGCTACAACTTCAAAGACTGGCGGTGGGCCAATTCCTGGAAATTTACAGAGTACAGAGGTCACAGCTGCACAGGATAGGGAGGCTGACCAGGCATCTGGAAATTTAGGAGGAACAAAGGTTGGAATCTAGGGCAATAGCAACCTCAGGTTAGAGTACAACACTGAGCTCCACTGAGCTCGCTGCTGAATCGCTTCAGGAGGCGGTGCCTGGTCACAGGAGGGTCACAGGCAGTGGCCTGGGGAGGTTTCTCTAGCTCTCTGGCTCCTCCTTTCACCTCCGCTTCCTGCACACCATGATGTGAGCAGCTGTTCTCCACCAGGCCCTTCCACCATGCCTTCCTACCTAGAAGTCAGCTGACTGTGAACTGAAAATATCTCCTTTAAATTGTGGGTGTCTGGTATTGTGTCACAGCTGCAAGGAAAGAGGAGTAAGCAGGGTAGCCAGCATACCTGTCTGCCGTGGCGGGAAGCCCACGGAGGAGACGCTCCATGCTGGGCAGCACCTCCCCACTAGCGGCCTCCTGGGCAACCAAAGGCTCTCCTGCTCTTTGTCCTCCCGGTCTGCTTCAAGCAGTCTGGGCCCAGACCTCTCTGCAGGACAGCACGTTGTGTCAATAAAAGATCATCCTGCAGCCTTTGAGAAAGTCAGGTTTAAGGGTCCGTTATTGCAGTGCAAATGGGGCCGGGATAGGGGACAAGCTGGGTGAGCTGATTGCTCATAAAACGTTCTTGCTGGTCTCATAACAACAGTGCATTATGTGCAAATCAATCTTCCCAGGCAATTCCCGTTGCCAGGACGGATCTGTCTCTTCTCTTCACCCTCCTGCTGCTGCGCTCCCCCTTCCTGCTGGCTCTTGACAAAGGGGTGAATGTTCAGCATTTCTCTTAATTGATGCCGTGACGGGTTCTTTGGCTACATAGCCTGGCCTATGTGTGCCTGATTCACCGCAGCGCCGCAGTGCCGCATCAACCAGAAGTCAGTTCTCTTCCTACCTGGGCTCAAAGCTGGCATTGATTCCCCTTGCTGCAGGGGGTGTGAAGGTCATCTCTACCCCCAGCCCCCCACACAGTCCCTGAAGAGACCAGCTAGACTTTGCATCTCCCCACCCCACCTACCTGAGCCTCCACCTCACCCCCCCCAAAGGTTAATGCCTGGGGGTTTTGTTACACACAAATTAAGGCTTCAGATTAGGAGGCTTAATTTGAGCTAAAGCTACCCTGATTGGGGTTCTTCTGAGTCCTGCAACCCTGTCTTGGTTACTTTTCTCTGGTTGCTGGGACAAAACACCCAACATCCAAAATGAAGGAAGGAAAGGTTTATTTAGCTCACTGTTTGTGGAGGTTTCAGTCCATACTCAGCTGGGTACAAGGCAGGGTGGCCTGGCACTGGGGCAACATTTCAAGGCAGCAGCCAGAGCAAAAGGGGCAAAAGCCTCTTCTCTTCTCTTGTATTGTGCACAGGCCACACTGCCTTTCCAGGGTTGGTGTAGCATTCACAAAATCTCTGTGCCCTCCTCTTGCACAGGCTGAGGATATTCACAAAGTAAGGACCTGGCTCCTTACTGTGTGGCTGAGTCCACAGTTAAACTTCTGAACTTCTCAAGTTGACACAATGTATCAGCCATAACAAACCCTCCGCTTCTGATCTGCTCCTAACACTGGGGCAGGGTACAGGCCAGCTAGAGGAGAAAGTCACAGATCAGGAAATATTTATGATCACTTTAGACCTCAGCCTTATGAAAAGCTGTGATAGTCTCTTGTTCTGTAATGTCACTCTCAACCCAAGGAAAAGGCAAGAAGAGTGAGGACAGTTCAAGGGGGAGTTGTAATCCCTCAATTTTTTTTTTTTTTTTTTTGTCTTTTTGAGGCACTATGCAGTTCAGGCTGGCCTTGAGCTCACTTTGCAGTGCAGGCTGGTCTTGAATTGCAACAATCCTTCTGCCTCAACCTCCCAAGTGCTGGGATTACAGGTATACACCACCACACCCAGATGAAAATGTTATTTTCTAATCTTGCACTCATCTTTTTCCTCTAACAATACTATAAACAAAAAAAATACTATAAACAACGAAGAGCAAACTGAGCTGACTGCACTGGATTTGTGAGAAGCCTTTCTTCTTGCTCCCTTTCAGGCTTTGTTCTGTCCCCTTCTGTCCCCACCCCTCCTCCTTTATTTCCCTCCCCCTTTCCCTGGGCCACTGGTACTGCTCAGCCCAGGAGAAGGTTTGGCTAGCCTCTGGCCCTGAGGCTTCTGGGAAGGATGGGACCAGGCTTCTGCTGGTGTCTAGGTGGCTTCTGGGGGAGTGAGGGTTAGATGTAGTCACACAGACGGGCCCCACAGCAACGAGACACACACGTGAGCACTTCCTGTCTCGCTGGGGGATGGTCTGTGCCACTTTGATTCTCTGCCAGCTAGAAGGCCACTGCCAAAGGTGCACTGTCCCCAACCTTGGGTCAGAACTTTGAGCCAAAATAAATCTCTTTTCTTCCTAATTTACCTGGTCTGTGGACTAGTGCAATGCCACTTCAAAGCCCTTCGCTGTTGGATCTTGAAAACACCAAGTGGAAGCCACCTCAAAGAAGCCAAAATGTCACAAGGTCAAAGAAAAAATGAGTAATTACCCTGATTTTACTGAATAAGGGTCCCCAGACGTCACAATATCATAGTGCAACAAATTAGGGTTTTTTTTTTTTTTTGCACTGGTAACAATCTTTTTTATTCACACGTGCTTCAAGAATTGAGGCTCTGAGGTAAGGGCTACAGGTAGGCCTCCCTTTTTAGGAAATATAATATTGCATAAATTCAATCAATGTTGCTAACCACCCTGATTTTCCATTGAAGGGCTTTTGGGGGGGTACTGGGGATTGAATATAAGACCTTCACACTGAGCCTCACTCCCAGTCTTTATTTATTTAGTTTTTTGAGCCAAGGTCTTGCTAAATTGTTACATTGCCCAGTCAGAGTTTGAACCTGTGATCCTCCTGCCTCAGCCTCCCAGTGTGCCAGCATCACAGGCATGCACCCCCATGCCTGGCTTTTTGAGAGACTGTTGACTTTGCAAATATGGTAAAGATGTTGGCTGGGGGAGCAGAAACCCTCCCTCCAATTCTGCTTTTGTGAAGGAGAGACAGTGACAAGGAAGGGAAAGGAGATACTCTGGTCTCCAGAGGAACAGCCCCGTAGACGCAGCAGAGTCAGAGCCATCGTTCTATGCCACTCATGAGGTGAGAAAGGGACAGTGGGAAGGAGTGTAGGAGTCAACAGAACACTTTCTGCCCTTGCTGGGAAGGAATGATGATAAACAGACTGATGTTCCAGGTTGAGCCTCGAGGTTTCACATGGACGCCTGTCCTCAGATTCCTTTGAAGAAGGAGACAATGGTGCCTTCCCAACAAACGCCGTCTTTGAAATCTGCAGTGAGCTGGTCGGAGGGTTCCTCACACCCAAATGACCACCCTTCCTTTCTCAGCTGGTTGTGATCCATCCATAAACCATATACACCGGTGCCTGTCCAAAGTCAGTCAATTATTTTGAAATTCAATTAAATTATTTATACCCTTTGAAGCAAGCATTTCAAAGGAAAATCTGGTGAGCATAGTCACTCAGAACTATATGGGTATGGAGCTGCTTATTAGTTACATCGGATTCTCTTTCTATTCTGCTAATGAATGACTTTTTTGACTTGGTGATTGTTAATCTTGGCTCTCAAAGTGAGATCCCACTGGGGTTGGTTTGATCGTGGTCTTTGAGTGACATTCTCCCTATTTTAATGGCCTAAATGCATAATGAGGAGAATGAATCACAAGTAATAATGGAAAAAAATCCCATGCAGGAGCAAAATAAGACTCATTACCACAAAGCAGCAGCATTATGACGAGGAAAGGAAGTTGCTGAAGAACAAGGGAGAATACATAATAACTAATATGTGTGCTGCTTGTGATTCTAAACACTTACAGGTATCCACTCATTTGATTCTCATTTAACAATTTTACAGATGAAGTACTGGAGGCAGAGAGACGTTAATTAGTGTTTCAGCTCACACAGAGTGTTAATTAGCTTTCCGTGACTGTAACAAATGCCCGAGGCAATCAACTTAGCAAGAGAAAAGTTTCCCTGTGTCTCACCATGTCAGAGGCTTCAGCCCATGTTAGGTTGGCCCTATTGCTTTGGGGCCTGTGGTCGACATCTCATCACAGAGGTGAATGTGGCAAGGCAAAGTCGCTCCCCTTGAGGCTTGAAAATGAGAGAAAGATAGAGGAATAGACCAGGGTTCCCCTGGAGGGCACAGCTTCAGGCATCTGAAGATCTCTGCCAGGCCCACCTCGTATAGCAGTACCCTGGGGACCAGACCTTGTACACATGGGCTTTGGTGGACATTCAAGATCCAAACTGGCACACAGCTAGGAGGGGACCAACTTAACATTTATTTATTTAGGTTTTTGAGACCAAATTTTTCGATGCAGTTCAGGTTAGAATGAACTCCCCATGTAGCCCGGACTGGTTTCAAACTTATGGCAATCCTCCTGTCTCAGCCTCCTGAAAGCTGGGATTACAGGCATATGCCACCACATCCAGCTCCAAGTTAATACTTAAACAAGGAAGCCTGACTCAAGCCTAGCCTTTCCCAGCCCTCTTATGGACAAGAAATAGCAAAAGCACAGAAAGATCTTAAACATGTATTCTGAAAAGTCAGTGTACAGATTTCCATACGTGCATTGATCATTATATTAGTTTCCCAAAGTTCAGTGACCAATAACTATGACCCTGGCAGGTGAAAACAAAACAAATTTATCCTCTCTCAGTCTTAGAAGCCAGAGGTCTCTAGAGGACAGCTCTTCCCCGCTGCCTATGCCCTGGCTGATGGCCGGGTCCCTCTAATCTCCATCTCCGTGTGTACGTGGCCTTCTACTATGTCTGTTACAATGACTCTTGTCATTAGATAATCCAGGATGATCTCATCTCGAGGTCACTAACTTAGTTCTATGCAAAAAAACTTCCTTTGCAAGTCATTGGCACATCCACAGGTCCAGAGGTTACGATGTGGACATAGCTTTTTGGGGAATCACCACTCAGCTAGTGAAAATCACTGAGGATTATCCCAGCACTTGGGAGGCTGAGACAGGAGGGATTGCCAAATGTTAGAGGCCAGCCTGAACAACATAGTGAGACCTTGTCTCAAAAACAAAAGCAAAAGCAAAAACAAAAACAGAAACAGAAACAGAAAACCAACTACAAACTAGTCATTGAACCTAACAGTGCCAGCTTCAGGTCAGACTTGATCCAAGGTTTAGAAGAACGACCGGGATGTTCCCGTGTACTGGCTGCAGCGTCAGATCAACGCCTCCTTTGTGGACTGGAAAGGTTGTCTGCAGTTTCGGGGGCTCTATATTTCCTGCTCAAGTTCTCCTGGATGAGAGATGATTTTCCTTCCCGGAAGTCCCAGAGCACGTTTCCTTGCCGCTGGTGGTCTTGAGTATCAGAGGACTAATCATGAGACCAGAGAAGGAGTGCTGGGTGGTGGCAGTCAAACCCATGCCTGAAGTAGAGATGGTGCTACCCACCCAGAATGCAGGCCTAAACGTGAGAGAGCCCTGGACTTAAAATCAACACCCAGTACAAGGCCTTCCCTCCCTACTAAAGGGAGCAGAGCCAGGGTTAAAGCTCAGGTCTGCTGCTTCTGGACCTTTCTCCTGCCAGTGGACAGCTCTGGGGCCTGGTCTCTGGCCTGGGGCAGCTCCCTGGTCTCCTTTCTGTCCTGTAGCAAGACCCCTGGTGCTTTCTCATTATGTAGCCCAGGCTGGAACTCATGGCAATCCTCCTGCCTCAGCCTCCTGAGTGCTGGGATTACAGATGTGCACCATCATGCCCAGCTAAATTAATTTTATGTTAAGCATAGTGCTAAATGTAAACTATGCTGTCAAAGAATATTGAATGGAGTAGATCAGAAAACCAACAACTTAACACAGGGTTTTAAGGAAACAAATTTGGAGGTGGGCAGAAGGTCAGGAAACTTTCCAGAGAAGGCGTCCTTTAGCCATGTTTCGAAGATACATTGGCCAGGCTTCTCCAGAGGAGCAGAACCAACAATAGAACATATCTCTGTTGAATTTCATAGGGGGCTTTATTCGATTGGAACTAGAGGCTGGCTAGCCCCATAGTGGCCGTCTGCACATTGGAGACCAGAGGGCCCTGTAGCTGCTCAGTCTAAGAAACCCCAGAACAAGAGGGTCTGAGGCTGGAGGGTGAGGGGCTCCCTGGAAGGTCGCTGGCACAGCTGCCTGCACAGGCTGCAGAGCCCAGAGCCCAGAGCCCACGGCCACGGCAGCCACAGGACGGGCCAACGCTGCAGACTCGAGCTTGCAAGGGCTGCTGGGCTTCCTCCTCGTTCCGCTGTTTCCTCTGGCTGCAGACACCTTGTCAGTGCTGCCCGCAATCAGGGTGAGCCTCCCCAGCTCGGTTGCCTGGTCCACCACGCACAGAGACGCCAGATATACCCAGACATGTGTGTTACTCATCTCCTAGGTGTCTCTCAAGGCAATCGAACTGACAGTCACAATTAGTCCTGGCAGGAGGGCAGACAAAGAGATACCCAGAGCAGAAACAGCAGGGAAGAGCAGTTCCAACGGGGAGACAGCAGGTGCAAAAGGAGTGAGGAGTGTGCGTCTTGCAAGCTCTACTGGGCCCTGCTCCAGGTCCCTCCCGGGCCTCACACACTCCAGGTCTGTTCCTGGAATCAAGAGCCTGCCCACACCAAAGTGGCCGTGTGCCTTCTACGCCTAATTCCCCAAGCCACAGTGTTGGGAGGTGAGAATGGGGTCAGGAGGGTGGAGCCCTGGTGAGCAGGATTCCTGCTTTTCTAAGAGGAAGTCACGCTGGGCAGGGCACTGTGATTGATCCCACGTGAACACGCGCACACACACACATGCACACACACACACAGGCACACACGAGGCCAGAGAGCTGACTTCCTCTCACCCACGCGCTGATCAATCACAGGTTGGCAGCCTGCAGCCTGGAAACGGATCTGGCCAGAACATGATCTGGGACTTCCAGTCTTCAGAACTGTGAGAAATAAATACTTGTTATTTATAAGCCACCCAGTCTGTGGCACTTTGTTACAGTCACCTGGCTGGCTAAGACAATGTTCCTTTCCTTTCTGTATTCCAGGAGTCTATTTTTTTTTTAAAAGGGAGTAAAATTAAACACAACAAAACAGAGCAGAATGGGACATAAGAAGGCGTAAATTTCAAAGCTAGACAACCAGAGATCTTCACTATCTGTCATATTGTCTCTTGTTTTCTTCCAAATGGTTGTCCTTATCTTTGGATATGGGGAGCTCATACTAAATAAAATAGCCAATCTTTTCACAAGATGTGTAGTTCACTGGCTCCCACTTGCTAAGCAGGGGGGAGGGGGAGGGGGGGACACGGGATGGGGGACAGGACCACATGAGATGTCTGATTCTCAGCCCACACATCGGCAGGATCACAGCCACCCCCCACAGAGGGAAGGAGTTCCTTGTTCTCCCGGCACCCTAAGTCAACCGCAAAGTGCAGGTCCCGATGCACCAGGGTCTCTTCCTTCGGGCTGCCGAAAGTCTGCCACACTCACAGCCACCCCCCAGAGAGGGGAGGAGCTCCTTGTTCTCCCGGCACCCCGAGTCAACCACACAGTACAGGTCCTGAGGCGCCAGGGTCTCTCCCCTGCAGGTCCCCCAAAGTCCACCATACTCACCTGCTATTTCTTTCTGATGAATTAACCATTCCATTTCCAAAGTTCTGAAATGGCCAACAGACCACAGAAAGAATTCTCTTTAGGCTCCTGTTTGAAACCAGCAGCTACAGTGATCTGCTGGCCTTGCTTCAGGGCCACTATTCCAGGAGTCTTATACACACCCGGCACATAGGAGAAAAACTAAAAACTAAAAAACAATAAATTCTGGTCAAAGGATGCTGGATTCAAGTTCAGATTTGTCTTTGTGTGACTTTGTCCCAGATCCTGCCAGGCTTTCGGCAAACACCAGCAGCTCGCAAGGAAGATGGCAAGAGAAGACAGTGCCGCAACCATTTCCTCTTTACTGAGACAAATAAATGACTAAAAACTGGACACGATCTGCTTGACAGTTGCAAGACATACCAGTAACGAACAGAACTTCAAAGCCTTTTGCGCAAGTTTTGATGTTATTACAGATGTGTTCATGCTCATCGAAAAGCTTTTCATTCAGTAAGTGTTTTTGGAACAAACGGATAGCCAGACCCAGCAGCCACGCGGGTGGGCGCAGTAGCAGTGCTGAGACCCGTCGTTCTCCACGTCCTGTCTACTGAGTTTTACATCTAATGCTACGACAGGGCCAAAGTCACAGTTTGGTGACGGGGAAGCAGGGCTGTGTTACCCCTCACCCCCAGTGACTCCGGGCATTATGAACACAGCGAAGAAGGAAGCAGTTGTCGAAGTCAGCACACCCCCACCTCAGCCGCGCCACGGGTCAGGACGAGACTGCAGTTTCTATAGCTACGAGCTGGTCTCACAGGGAGCACATCACCCCACACAGGCATCTCCCTAAAAAGCCTGAGTTGGTCATGTGAGATGTGCATCGCTGCTGAAATGGAAACGTTTCCCCTTAGAACTCGTAATTAATAAAGCGATGCTCAATAGCGTGCATGTGATGGAATAGGATGCAATAAAAGTAACGGGACTGCTTCCCTCCGATGGACACACACAGTGGTCCATTGTGAGAGCCCCAGGAAGAGAAAGTCCGACCTCCAATTATCCATTCAGCATCAGAGATGGCAGGCGTCCAGAGGGCCCTCTGTGGACCAGCAGTGGTGGAGAATAAGCAACCAAAGCCCTTCCAGGAGGGGCACCCGAGCAAAGGGGTTGTCGTACTGCCTGAAGATAAGAATGACGTTGCCACATGACAGCTTTTAATTTCTACTCTCTTGCATATTATTGAATTTTGGGGGGGTACTGGGGGTCACACATGCTGGGCCCTGCCACTGGAGCCCCTCATACTGAATTAAATCCTCTGCCATCTCACTGAGATTGTTACATAAGACACCCACTCGCTGGAGGAGAAAAGCAGGCATCTGAGATGTGATGCGATTTGCCCAAAGCCACTCAGACAATCAGGGAAAGAACTAAGGAAACAACTGGAACCTAAGCCCAGGCCCACAGTTCTCTGCCCAGCAAGCACGGGCTGAGCACAAGGCCCCATGTCCCATCGAGTCCTTGGGAGAAGATGCAGGCGAAATGATTGTGAAGCAGGCAAAAATTGTGGAAGTAATTAGGGCTCACGTGGAGGGTCACATGACAGGTTGTTACCAACCATAACTTCAAGCCCTGGAGATGATGCGTGGAGTATTCACTTATTAAGAGGAATCGGGCCACTGGCATCTTTTGAAGGAAAAAGAAGTTAATGATATGCTAAGTCTGTGAGAGGATTTTATTTCCCTCAGTGCACTTTCTTTCCCTTCCTAATTAAATTCTAATATCCATCCAAAGCAGCACATGTGATCTTCAGCAAACTAAAGGACCGTATTGAAAGGCAGGGAAAGTGTTAAATGATAGTAGAAGCATAGAAAATAAAAGTATTACAGTTCATAGGCCATTACAGACGGCCTATGTCTACATCACAACTCATTACGGCTTCCCCAAAACACCGTGGGAGGAACCGTTCTCTTCTCTACCTCGTGGAGGAGAAGGCTGAGGCAGACCAGCCTGTCTGCAGTCACACAGTGAGTGGTAGAGTTGAGACTGGGGCCGGCAGTCTGGGGCCAGTCCATACTGTTAGGCACCAGACATATCTGAGGTGAGGCAGCAGGTTGCATAGAAGACTCCTTTCCTTCACTCCCAACAGCTCCTAAGTTGTGAGCTGTGGAGATCCCAGCATTCACGGGGCTCCATCAACAATGGCGTGGGCCATTAAAAATTATGTTTACAGCTGGGTGCGGTGGTACACACACGTAATCTTAACACTGTGGGAGGCTGAGGCAAGAGGATCCCCAAGTTTGAGTATAGCTTTGGGAACTTAGTGGCTTGGCAAGGACTTGTCTTGAAATAAAAAATAAAAAAGGGCTAGAGATACAGCTCAGTGTGTACAAAAAATTATATTTAAAAATCCATGACACAAGGAACTAGGTGTCATCTGACCCACAATGGCAAAAGCAGGATGAAAGTTGTCTATTACACTGATCTAAACTACGTATCTCTCAATCATAGTTTTATACACTTATACTTAGATACTGACAAGTAAATGGGAAACACCCCCCGGAATGAAGTGGTTCAGGGCGGAAGAACTCCGGGTGGTTTTTGTTTTCGGAGACTGTCTCTAGTCCACGGCAGACTTGAACTCGCTGTGTAGTGCAGGCTGGCCTCAGATTCATGCTGATTCCTCTGTCTCAGCCTCCCAAGTGCTGGAATTACAGGCATGGAGCACCATTCTTAGCTTGGGTGATTTTTTTTAAATCAACTATTGATTTAATTTCGCTCACTTTTCTTCAGTGAGGAAGTTTGGATAATGAGGGAATAAACATTTAAATCATGGCACAGTTGGAAATCACTTGGGCAACACTTGCCTGGGCAGGAGTGTGACTATGTTAACAAGGTTGTTCTAGACCTTGGCAGGAGACGGCTGGCGGCGGGAGATGCGTGACAAGAGGGCTGCGCAGCCCTGACGGCTAATCTCCACCACTCCGCCTCCCTTAAAGCATCCAAACGGTCTGATCAGAACTCAGGCTGGTGGGAGAATTAGCACAGCGGTGCGGCCTGCTAAGGGCGGGCACCCGTGAGCCTGTGAAACCCAAGCTTCTTTTGTGCTCAAAGTTAAACCTGCCGAGAGAGGACGGTTTCAGAACGAATCGCTGCAGTAGAATCCCGCTCATCCGTTTCATCTTTCTGCCTCATTTGGTTCTTCTGCCCATGTGCCCAGGGCCAGGGCAAAGAGAATAAGAGCACAAGGCACCGACTCTGCTCTGCCGCTGATCCCGTTCCGTCAATAACACCCCCGACAGCGTGCAGAAATCCTCACGTCAAACCCCTGGCAAGCCATGCAATTTCTCTTCCAAAGGAGCTCCCAGTTCATTGCAGAGACAGGCTCAAACCTGCAGGCCTCTTGGCTGCTCAGCGCTGGGGACAGAACTCAGGGACTCGTGTGTGCTCCAGGCGAGCGCTCTGCCGCTAAGCTGCCCCTCGGCTCACTGCTGTCATCTCTACAGCTCGCTTTATCCTCAGTTTGTCCTCCGAGTTCCATGTTAGAATGTGCAGCAGGCATCAAGCCTCTTGTTTACATAGGAAGAAATCACAATGTAGGATTTATAGATCCCTGTTTTTAAGTACAGGAAAGTAAATGATTCTGTACTGTTGGTATTCTTCCAGAATAACTGCACATTTTTTGCACAGCTAGGATTGCTTCCTATCTCTTTGTATTCTTCTCGGTGCCTCCTCAATGCCTTGAGTACAGTAAAGCTCTGCCAGTTGTTTTGGACTAGAAATTATATACCAGCCCTAGATCTATGGGTTCGTTGCCTGCTTTGCCGGCCGGTGCCTCTAGCCTAAAGACGAGGTTTTCCTCTCTGAAAATGAGACTGTCAGGATGACCTAACTTCCACCTGGCCAAGGAGAAAAACAGGCTTTCGGGGCACAGCAGAAAACGAGAATGCAAACTCAGGAGACACCTGATTCAGGTTAGAAGCGCAGTGTACTCTCCACGGAGGGGGCCCCAGAATCGGGATCTGTCCCTTATACGAGGCCTGACCCTTCACCATGGCAGTTTTCAGCCGAAGGATGCTGTGGGTGACCAGCTGGTGACTCTGCCAACACCTTGATCTTGGATTTCCCAACTTCTAGAACTGTGAGTCATATATTTCTGTTGTGGTTAAGGTGCACAGTTGAAGGTATTTTATTATTGCAAATGAACAAAGATAGAAATCCAGCTGGACACAGGTTCGAGACATCGTGTGAGGTAGAATTGTGACCTTCACTGTCTTCATTTGGAGCTGAAGTTGGGCTGAAGGAAGGGCATCTGGGTGTGATGGTTCATTTTCCGTGTGTCCACCTGACTGAGCTAAAGGGTCCCCGATGGCTTGAGAAGTATGACTCTGGGCGTGCTGTGAGGCTGTTTCCAGAAGAAACGTGAATCGGTGCTGTGAATCAGTAGCTGAGTAAAGAAGATCACTGTCACCGATGTGAGTGGGCACCACACAATCTGCTGAGGGCCTGGAAAAGAAAGAGAGCTGGTGGGAGGCTGTTCGCTCTCGGCTGAGCTGAGACATCGTCTTTTCCTGCCCTTGGCCGTTTGCGCTCTGGTTCCTGGCCCTTCGGACTCAGCCTGGGACCTGCACCACCAGCTTTCCTGCTTCTCCTGCTTGGGACTGCAGATCCTGAGGCCTCCCGGCCTCTGTAACAGCCCGAGTCCATTCCTGTCATAAATCTCCTCTTAGAACGCCTCACGTATGCTGTTTCTCTTGAGAGCTCTAATACTTTTTTAATCTAAAATTTCAGGATTTTTTTTTCCTTAAGAAGGGATTCCTTAAAAAGAAATGTGCCTTAGCCGGGTATGGTGGTACATACCTATAATCCCAGCACTCGGTAGGCTGAGGCAGGAGGATCACTGTGAGTTCAAGGCCAGCCTGGGCTACAAAATGAGTTGTGGCCAGCCTGAAATGCATAGTGAAACCTTGTCTCAAAAGAAAAAAGAAGAAAGAAAGAAAGAAAGAAGCCTTAAAATTCCTCAATGAAAAAGGCTGGCTGGGCATTATTAGGAAATAATCAAAAACACTGAGATTACTAGGCAGAGAATTGATTTAAATTTATAGAAAGAGATCAGAAGATTACATGGCAAACTGTCGATGGTGGCCCTTTCTAGGGGGAAGATTCCTAATAAAAGATGTAACATTTTGCATAGTTTGAAGCCTATGCAATCAAAATGTAATTCATGTATAATTCTTTTCCAATAAAGATGAAGAGGCGGAGAAGGCGGGGAAAGCCACCACCATCTGTAAGGAAGGCTGCGGAATATGTTATATAATCGGGCACAGAGTCACGATTCAACATGTCAAGATTCTGTTACTAATTAGAAGAAAGAGGAAGTGGGAACTGGTAAGCAACCTAGCAGCCTCGGTGCCAGGGAAGGAGAAGGATGTGTGGAGAAATGGAGGCGCAAAGCAGCTCGGTAGGGCTGGAAGACCAGGTGATAAAAGGCAATGCAGAGAGAATAGAGGGGTGGATGATAAAGTGTTTTGGGTTCATCTTCTAGGGCAAGGCCATTCCTTGTCACTGTGACCAGATACTTTAGATCTGTGCCTCAGGAGATTCTAAGTCTACGGCCCTCAAATAAGGATTGGGATTTGCTTTTCTTTTTTTCAATTCTCAGGTGAATCCAATTTAGGGATTGGATTGCGTGAGACCAGTGGTTCTAAATTGTAGGGTTTTACTCTTTGGGGATACATTGGTGTGGTATTTTTGATTGTCGGTAGAGGGAGACACTACTTATAGTGGGTAGAAGCTAGAGGTATCACTAAAACTGTACAATACCTGTATATGTGCATGTACATGTGTACGTATACCTTTACCTGTATCTATACCTAACCCTACACAGCACAAAATGTCAATAGTGCCAGCGTATAAAACTCTGCCCTAGGCGATTGGGAGCTAATGAAGATTTTTTTTGGTTTTTGTTTTGCAGAGCTGAGGATAGAACCCATGGTCCTGCACATGCCAGGTACATGACCTTTCCCTGAGCCCCGAACCCCTAGCCCATTGAAGTGTTTGAACATCAAAATATTTTCTTCAAGGTATGAAAAGTAAAAAGAACCACAATCTTATTACAAAGTATGTAAATGCAGTACAGGAGGTACAGATGGCACCGGGTGCCAGTTTTATTTGCAGATACAGTACTCAAGTCTACAAGTCACACCTTTGCCGCAGCTTTGGCCAAGTCCTCCATGAGCCTGTAATTCCGCTGTGGTAGAATGTGGCTCTTAGCATGCTTAGATGTGGCATGCTTGTTCTTTGCTATGGTTTGTGTCTAGACATTCCCTCAAAGCCTTATGTGGTCATTGGTGGGGCTTTTTCAGAGGTGGCTGGATCTAGAGTGTGTGATACTGGGATTGATTCATGGTGCAGTGCTAGGCTCAGGGGCACTAGGATTAAGGGTGTGAGTGCCACCTGCCCTGAGTAGCCTGGAGAAGATATAAGACACAGAAAGCTGTGGTCAGCCCTCTTTGCTTTGCTACCTTCTGCTCACCATGAAGTATTTCTCCTCTGCCATGCCACCCTGCCTTGGAGGCAGCCGATGATAGACTGACACCTCTACAAACTGTGAGCTAAATAAGTCTTTCCTCCTTTAACTTTAGGTGTTGGGTATTTTGTCTCAGCAACAAGAAAAGTAACTAAGACATTCTTGACAGTCACATGCTTTGTAAGCCCATGACTCACCGTGACTGTATTCATAGCCAGGTCCTGCATTGTGGGAGGAAGGGACTCATCCGTGTATGACAGACAGGCAATGCTGCAGAGTTGGTGTCCATTCACCATTATCAAGAATTTTCAAACCAGGCGTGCTGGTGCACACCTGTAATCCCAGCACTCGGGAGGCTGAGGCAGGAGGATTGCTGTAAGTTTGAGACCAGCCTGGGATACAAAGTGAGCTCAAGGCCAGTCTAAACTGCATAGCGAGACCCTGTGTCAAAAGACAAAATGAAATAAAAGAAAAAAAAAAAAAGAATATTCAGTGCTAAGCAAGAAGCTCCTGCTGCAATTTGAGAAGGAGTTGGTTCTACCAGGTATTTAGCCAAAGTATGTTGTTCCTCAACCTCTCCAATCTTAGATGCTCTACAAAGAAAGTGCAGGGATAATGGGTGACCCAGGCCAGATTTTAAGACTTTCAGGACCCTCCATTTCCCTCTGTCTGATTTGGTGTTTGGTGTTTAGTGTTAGTCACATTAGTGAAGTCACCGATTTCTGGAGTGTATACTTCTTCCCAGTTGCTTGCAGCAAACACAGCAGTGACACCAAAGCAGCTACAGCACCTTCTCAGGCACAGTCATTCTGCACGAACCGGTCAGTAATGGAAACAGTCATGTACACGGTCTCTGCAGCAACCTGGGTTTCACGTTGAACCTGTCGGAGCCAGTCAGCTAGGACGGTGCTCGTGTTAGCGGTGACTTCTCCACCCAGGAAGTATTTGATAGATTCAGGAGAAAGTGTGTCTTCCTTAATAGGCTCAGGTTCAGAGTTTGGCTCTGGTACACACACACGCGCACACGCACGCAGCACAGGCATCTTCTCCAGAGGTTTCCACTGTTTTTTAGTGGTGACTTTTCCAGTGGCTGAAGTTTCTGCTCCCTTTTTCAGAGGCTGGTAGCTGCTCACCGTTACCAGCATCTCCTAGAGCTGTTCTGGGCCTCAGACCTCGCCTGGAGGCCGTAGCAGCGCTGTCATACTGATCGTGGCCACATTTGCAGTGTTCATTTTCACGTTCCTGGTGACTCGAAGCACTGTGGCTTCCTCTTCACTGGGCAGTAGGACCCCAGAGCCCCAGCAGAGCCCCCAGGCACACCCCACTGCAGAGAAATAGCCGATCTTCTGCAGTGCACCCAAGCATCTAAGTATTATTCATTCGCTGCGATATCTTCAGTGTTTTCTGTGTGGCAGGAAGCGTCCTAGCAACGAGGTATATGTATAGTGGGGTGTGTGTGTGTGTGTAGTGTTAGAATCAGTTCATGGAGTGAGGTGGGGGTCAGAGCATGACCTTGGGAGCCACACAAAGGATTCTGGGCTTAATCCTACTTCCTAAAAGCCTACTGGGATGAGTGCAAGAGGAAACAAGATCTAATCTACAAATAAAAGGATCCTTCTGGTTCCAGGGTGCAGAAGAGAAGGTGGAGGAACCACTGCAGAAGCAGGAAGATAAATTAAGACTTTCCTTGGGTCTAGACAGAGCAGTGGAGGCTTGGATTTGGTGAGAAGAGGCAGGATTTGCAATGTGTTCTGGAAGGATTAGCTGATGGCAGAGGAGGAGGAAAGGACGATTCCAAGGTTTCTGGCTTGAACAACTAAGTGAACGGTGATGCCAGGCCCAGAGGTGAGAACCGACAGACAGCCAGTGTTTGTACAGGAATAGACTGATAGGGGACATTTAGGTCTGAGACATTTAGGTCTAGATATCCAAGAGGAGACCTTGGTTGCCCACTGGCCAGATGCCCAGCGTTTTCTACCCTGGCAAACGGCACTAGCTTCACCCAGATGCGGTGGTCAACTTCTATCCTCCTGTCTGGTCAGTATCCCAAGTGAAATCATGAGGCAAATTCATAAAATAAAGCTACTGTCACCTGCCTCAGAAGGTAATTTCAAGGGCTACATAAGGCATCGTGTGTGAAACGTCCCGCAGAGTGTTAATTTCCCCTAAAATGAAAGATGGGCCCTAGATAGAGAGAGGGGCCAACTGGATACATTCAGAAGAGGGAATCTGGGGGTGTGAGAAGGGAAATCTGAGTCCCAGGAGCATTGCAGTAGGGAAATGGAAATACTGAGCATGGAGGAGAGGGCTCTGGGGGTGCATGGAAGCTATCTTTAAGCCTTGGAAAGGTTCTTCTGGAAAAGTAACCCGTCTCAGGGCTCCAACTGGCAGAACAAGGATCAGAAGATAGAAATCTCGAGACAGATTTTAGCTCACTATCTGCTGAACGGTTGCAAATGTTCTCAGTGTGTTTGAAAATGTGTTTCCTAATTTGGGCTCAACAGAGACAGAAACCAAAGTGCTTTTCCTACCTACTCTCCGCTGTCGCTCAGTACGATACTTAACCTCAGCCCACCAAAATGCATGTGGGATCTTTTTTTCTCCCAAATGAAACCAAATGATTCTCTGGCAGATTACCCTACAGCCGCCCGCTGGGTGTCCTGTGATTTGATTTAGTTTAATTCTGACACTGCCTAGCTGGAGACAGTGCCAGATCCCACAGGTTGGGGGCTCAGTCCCACAGACTGTCTCCTGCCTCAGATGCTGGTCACAAGCACAGGTCGCGCACTGCCCCTGACCAGCTGTTTATAAATCCTGTGATGTCCCCCCAGCTCGGGTCTGTTCATTCGCTAGAGCGGCGCACAGAACCCAGGGAAACACCCACAGGTACGACACCAGCCTGCTTGCTGTTACTGTTACCACACCGAATAACTAAAGTGATCAGCTTCTAAAGGAAAAAAGGTTTATTTTGGCTCCATGATCAATTGGGCATGAGGAGATGCGGGCAAACACAGCAGGAGGTGTGATTCCCTCTTGGCAGGAAAACAAAGAGAAAGAGGAAAGGCCCAGGGTCCCACAGTCTCCTTCAAGGACACAGCCCAGGACTGCTGTCTCTCCCACTGGGCTCCGCCTCTTCAAGTTCCCACCACCTTCCTACGGCGCCAAGCTGGGGATGAAGGCTCCAACACATGGCCTTTGAGGGCCACTGAAGCACACACTCTGGCAGGCACCCCCGTGTGCAAAGGGACATTACCGAAGACACAGGTGAAAGGCCAGAGAGAGAGATGCAGGGTGAAGCACGTGGCAAGGAGCAAGGCGATTCCACACCCTCTCTGGCTGCGCCTACCTCCAGGTATCTCCCCAAACGGTCTTCTCTACAGACATGACTGAGCACATCGCTGCCTCAGTTCCGTTGTCCTCCTACCCCCGTTACGAGTGGGCCTGAGGGTCCCAACCCTCTCACTGTGCCTTGGTCTCTCTGGTGGTCAGCCCCCACCTCAAGGCTCTCTAGAGGCTCCTGGGGCCCCCACCCCAGTCTTACTAGCATACGGTCTCCTAGGCCTTGTCTCTCAAAAAGTGATTAGGTTATGAAGGTGGAGCCCTCACACATGGGATTTAACCCCCGCCCATCAAAGAGGCCCCAACAGAGCTGCCTTTCCCACCACATGAGCCACCTCTGTGTCAGAAAATGGGTCCACATACAATACCCAACTCGCTGGTGCTTTGATCTTGGACTTCCAGCTTCCAGAACTCTGGGAAATAAGCTGCACATTTTAAAGGATTTTGTTTCAGCAGCTGGAGAGGGCTGGGTCTCCAGAGGAAAATGTAGCAGTGAATCTTTATGACCTCAGATTTGACAATGGATTCTTACATATGACACTAGAAATATTTATATATGTATATTTCTGTGTCATATAGGAGTGACCTGGACTAGATCAAGTTTTTGTGCTTTAGAAGATACTGTCATGAAAGTGAAAAGACAAGCTGCAGAGTAGGAGCAAGTACTTAAATTTTCTCTCTGGGAAGGGATTTGGATCTAGAACATATACAGAACCCTTACAACTCAGTAATAAAAAGATAATGCAGTTAAAAAGTGGGCAAAGGATTTAAATGGACATTACAAACATCACAAACAAAAACCAAAACTCTTGAGACTATCAGTCTTCCAGGAAATGCATATGAAACCACTGTGAGATACAATTTTGCACCTACCAAGATAATCAAAAGGCCAGACAATAAATGTCTGCAAGGATATGAAGAAATAGAACACCTACAGTGGCTGGTGCACCTCATTTGGAAAACAATGTGACAGTTCCTCAGACAGTGAACATAAAGTAACCATGTGACACCCCAATTCTACTCCTAGGTATTTACTCAGAGAAATAAAACCATTGGGGCTGGGCCTGCAGCTCAGTGGTAGAGCTCTTGCCTTGCATGTGCAAGGCAAGTTCAATCCCCAGCCCCGCCCACCCCCAAAACAGAAAGAAAAGAAAAAGAAATGAAACAATATGTAGGGCCAGGGATTTAGCTCAGTGGCATAAGCGCCTGCCTGGCAAGTGCTAGGTCATGAGTACAATCCTCGGTACCAAAAAAAAAAAAAAAAAAAGAAACAATATGTCCACACAAAAGTTGGGCCACTTATGTTCACAGCAGCCCTATCATAATGGCAATCTATAGACCAGTAGAAAAACACATCTCCACATCCTGGTGCCTTCCCTCACCCTCTTCTGCCTTCCAGGGAAGAGCACACTTGCTGAAGACCCACCCTGTCCCTCCCCAACCCCCCATGTTGGTAACTGAAAGGTCTGCTAAGCACGTTAATTACCACGCTCCCTGCTTCACACCCGTCACGGCGCTGTGTCCATGTGAAACCACCTTCCTGGGTTCTATGCCTGTTGTCTGTCTCCTCCATCCCAGTGCAAGTCCCACAAGGCCGGGCACCGCACTGTCTCGTTCACCTCACACCCTGAGGCTTAGCAAAGTGGCTAGCATGTGGCAGATGCTCAGAAATCATTTGTGGACCTCTTGATCAGCAGAGTATCTTTCATACAAAGTAACTATACTGATTATGCACCATCGATGACTCCTGTGGCTGGGCAGCGGGGACAGAAACGTGAAACCTGCACTTAGGAACAGAAGCCAACACGGACCAACAAGCAGCATTCTTGTTTTCAGCACACAGTTACCTCTGCTGCTTGTAAGCTCCTACAGTTAGCTATTTCTCAGCTATCTTCTGCCTGGACACAAACCAGTTCAGACCAAGGTAGGAGTACACACACCATATTGTATTTCACATAATTGAAATGTGAAGTGTCTACCAAAGGCTCACACATTGAGGGCTTGATTCCCATTGCAGCCATGTTTGAGGTGGGGCCGAGAGGGGCGACTGGATCGTGATAGCATTAACTCCATCAACGGATGGAGGAAGCGGGGCCCATGTGGAGGAAGTCGGTCTCCGGTGCAGTGCCTGTGAATGTCGTGTCTTGTCCCTGGCCCTTCTCTCCTCCCTCCACCCTTGCCGTCTCTGCTTCCCAGATGCCATGAGGTGCCACCACAACCTCCCTCATGTTTCTGCCTTGGACCCAACTACCCATGGACTGAACCTCTAAAATTGTAAGCCAAAATACACCTGTCCTCCTCTAAGCTGATTTTCTCAGGTATTCGGTCACAACAATGAAAAACTAACAGCATGGTAAGACTGCTAAGGTACTAAATCTCAGGAAATCTATATCTCACTTGTTTTTTTCAGAATACATAGTGTTATAGAGATTTCTACTGTAGGCACTCTGGTTTAGACAAACCCAAATTCAACACTACTCTTCACCTACCTCAATATATACCCAATGGACAAATATTTACAGAGTACTCATAGTAATGCCTGACATGGTAGCAGTAATGAGGACATAGAGCTTTTAAAATGAGGGAAGGGAGGAAGTAAGTGAACAAAAAATACAATTCAATGTAGAAGATACTTGATAGAGTACTATTCAGGCTATCACCATGTTCCCCAAACTACCAAAATCTTTAAAAATGTACCAGAGAACTTTGTGTGTGATAGGACATTTTTTTTAAAAAACTGGGTCTCACTATGTAGTTCAGACTGGTCTAGACTCACTATATGTCCACACTAGCCTTCAACTGGTGGCAATCCTCTTGCCTCAGCCTCCCGGCTGCTGGGATTACAGGTATGCACCACCACACCCAGGTTGATAGGAACATTCTTACCCAAGCTTGATAACTGAATAATGGGCCTATCCTTTTTACCATGGGCATTACTGTGTAAAGTATACCTTAAGGAAAATTTCAGGGACTCAGAGCTTTGAAAGAGTTACATTCTAATAAATGTCAACCAAATACTTTAAAAGGATCTGTGTGTGTGTGTGTGTGTGTGTGTGTGAGAGAGAGAGAGAGAGAGAGAGAGAGAGAGAGAGATTGCATACTGAACCCACCTTTCATTTTGGGAAATGAGAAATATAATATTGGTAAAATACTCAACTTATTTGCCAAGTTGTTCATTAAACTATACAAACTCAGCAAGTTGCTATAATAAACCTACCTAGTCATTGGAATGGTATGCCTATCAAGCCCTCTCTTTTGCCTTTTAGAAGGCTGGTGGGGCATTGTGGGAAAGGACAGGTCTTGGAGTCAGAGGGTCTTTGGCCACACTCTGTCCATTATTGGCTGTGAATGAGTCATTTATCCATTTGCATCTGTCTCCACACTTATCAAATGGAGATACTATCTCTCTAATCAACCTCTTAGCTCTGAAATAAATACCAAATAAGATGGTAATTGTCAGATTGCTTTGTAAACTACCAAGCAACATATAAAGATTAATTATGATTCATATTCATATGCCAGTGCTTAGCAAGTGCCTGGCATGAATAAACTCCATAAATATTTGTGAAATAAATTAGTATCTCAAAAACTTCTGGAATAGATTAGTGAGATCTCTAGTCATCTGTAACCTAGAAGTCTCAATAATTCCAACATTTATTTCAGATGATGTGGAAAGATGTATCTGTTTACATCAACACCATTTGTTTATAAAGATTTGAATTGATTTTTCAATTCATGGGTTGTCAAATGGCTTTTACCTATTCTCCCTGCTGATTTATTTGCCTTCTGATCGTTTTTCTGCTTATTGACACTTCCACCAGATGGTGAATGAAAACAGTAACAGTCAATTTTGCAAGTTTTAAGAATGTCAATAAAGACTATAAAGAGGTGGGTGTTACTGATCACAAACTATCACTTTTATGTCTCTGACTTCAATTCCTGTTGATAGAAGTACAGGGTAGAAAATGCTATAAATTATAGATGGCAAATTAAACACATGCTTAGGGACAGGAAAAAGAATAAAACCAGCGAAATGCTACCTACTCCACCTTTTGCTTTGCTAGGTGAAAATGTTGCTCAAGGCAGCGCTCCAAGGGCAAATCATGGCTCCTCTTCAGATTGTTGAATCAAATCGCTTCTTTTTCTGGCATAAGGGAACAAATTCCACTAGGCATTTGACAGCAGTGATTTATAACGAAGATGATACAGGAGGCCAGCTGCAATGCCCTCTGGTGGTTTAAAGGGTTTTTTTGTATCTACAACTGCAAAATTAAAGAAAAAATGAAATAAAATAAACACAGCCATTTTCTATTGAATGGGGGCTTATTTAAAAAGTCATTAAAACTCTGTGAAAGTCTTTGATTTCCATAAGCATAGCCATAGAAAATATCTACAGAGGCGCGCTGTGCAGTGTAAGTCCCTGGTTCATGGAGACTGACATGGTGAGGAGGAAGTCGTTGCACCCAGAAACCCCATCTAACAAAGGCTCGTGGAGCGGAGACCCGCAGACATGGACCAAAGCCTGAAAGAGAGAACCGTGGACAATGCCGGGGCCTCGGCAATGGCACCTGGTGGGCAGGAGCGGCCCAACTCACGTCAGCTGTCATTATTCAACTTCAGTCTGTGTATTCTGCCACCCCAGCTACCTGCTGGAAGAAAACTAACTTTCGGCTGTGAATCTGTTTAACAGAACTCTGGCATTTGTAGGGTTATAGTAAGAATTAAGGGAAAACGCATGTAGAACATTCAGCCTTGTCCTTGGTAGACCATAATACCCTTCTTCCTTGTAACACTCGAAAACGTAATCTCTGCCACAGCTCACCAAGTGGTGGGGAAGAGAGAAAGGAAATGTTCCCATTGTCCGATGTGACCTGGAGCATAAGAAATTAGACAGTGCCGTGACTGGAGTTCAGAGGATCCCAAATGCCTACATGCTCAGGGCTCTGGGTTCCCCGGCATTGGGGGACTGAATAACGTCACGTCACAGGAGGCAAACCCTTCGACCCAGGACTGGACTCAGAAATTACTCCTAAGGAAATAACTGGAAGAGTATAAAAAGATGCGCATATTAAGGATTTTATCCAGAAACAACCTAGAAGTTCATTACTGGGAATCCAACTAAGTAATGAAACATTAAAACACGGAAATTCTATGCAGCAATTAAAATGATCATGTATTTATTGACATTACATTTGAGATGAAAAAGTGACAGAATTAGGTGTACTTTGATCCTGTTTAAAATGCCCTTATTCTATAAATATATCTATATATTCATACACTTAAATGGGTTTGAAAATAGATGTGCTGTACATTAACTGATTTCTAAATAATAGGAATATATATATATATATATATATGCATGTGCCTGTATGTACACAAATGTATCTTCATTTTCATTCTTTTTTCTGTATTTTCTGAAAAATTTGAAATGACTGTATAGGGCTGGGGATTTAGCTCAGTGGGTTAAGCACCTGCCTGGCAAGCGTGAGGTTGTGAGTTCGATCCCCGGTACCAAAAAAAAAAAAAAAAGAAATGACTGTATATTACTTTTGAAAGAGAAAAATGTCTAAAGCTAAAACAAAAAATTTTAATTACAAAATACCGAGCTAAGTGAAAGATCACAGGGTATAATATCATTTGTGCTAGACTCCTAATCCCTTGCTCTGTGGCCTGAGCCAGACCTATGTCTCAATTTTCCATCTATATAGTATAAAAGCAATTAGAAGCCAGGTACAATAGGGCACAACTAGTCCCAGCTACTCAGAAGGCTGAACCAGGAGGATCATTTGAACCAGGTGGGGGGTTGAGGCCAGCCTGGACAATGCAGCAAGACCTCATCTCTTAAAAAAATAGTAATTACAATAAGTCTCACACTACAGAGAATAAAACAAATATATTTTTAAAAATCTGTAGATGTTATACCTATATACTACCTGCAAATTAAAGACAGAATTAAAGAGTACTTTCTCAATTTAAAAATTCTCCTTCACCTTAAGTCTTCACTGCTTTTATAATTTTAATACACTAACAAATGCAAAATAAAAACTAGTATTATCAACAAATTATATTGAGAGAACTATTCGTGGCAAAAGAATGAAGTTGGAGCTGGGTGTGGTGATGCACACCTACAACCCTAGCAAGCGGGAAGCTGAAGCAGGAGGGTCATGAGTTTGAGGCCAGGCTGGGCTACAAAGTGAAATACTGTCTCAAAATAGAAAAGGAAAAAAAAAAAACCCAAAAAAAGAAAGAAAAGAGAGAGAAAAAAAGTTTGGATCTTTACATAACACCCTTCACCGAAAATGAACTCAAATTTGATCAAAGTCTAGATTAGGAGAAAACTTAGGGCACAATCTCCCCAGTATTGAATTTGAAGATGATTTCTTGGATATGATACCAAAGATACATGCAACATAAAAAGACAATCAGACTTGATAAAATGTCAAAATCTGTGTATCAAAAACATCAACAGAGTAAAAAGGCAACCCACAGGATGGGGGGAAGTGTTTGCAAATTATATATCTACTAAGGAACTAATATTCAGGATACTGCAGACATAGAGAACTCCTAAAACTCAACAAGAAGCCAAACAACACACACAGGACTTGAAGACACATTTCTCCAAAGATAAAACAAACAGCTAATAAGCACATGAAAAATAATGCTCAGTTTGGATATGGGAGACAATAAAAAGTAGTTTCTTAAATCTGTGAATAGAACATGTTTCTTGAAATAGGAATTTGCAATTTATCAAGGCCCTCCATGCGTCACCCATAAGGGAGCCACCACCAGGCTATCTGTCACCCCGACAGGTTCCACAGAAGCCAGGGCAAAACGAGAGTGACACATGGGAAAAAATTACTAGATGATACCAGATGGCAGGGACTTTGGTAACTTCCTTTCAAGCAAAACCTAATGGGTTTTTTAAAGTTAAAAATTAACTGGCTAGCAAAATAAAGTACACTTCAAAAAAATTCCACAAATGAGGCATGGTGGTGCATGCCTGTAATCCCAGCACTCAGGAGGCTGAGGCAGGAGGATCATTGCAAGTTTGAGACCAGCCTGGGCAACACAGTGAGCCAAAGGCCAGCCTGAACTGCATAGTGAGACCCTGTCTGAAAAAGACAAAAACAAAAAAAAGTTCCAGTAACTGATGTGAGGAAATCTAGGAAGCAGATAATCTACCAAGAAAGTCCAAAGTACATGAATTCTAAAAACATGTCAACCCTTAATTAGCAAACAGATAAATTCAAGTGGATGAGGGTAAGTCTGCATTGTCTTTAGCAAGCAATACCCCAACTCCTGGGTGCTGACGTGAAAGCGACTGGCTGACTGGCCGCTACTTGGTGAAGACCCATTTCCTGCCCGTCGGGGAAGCCACAGGCAGACACTGACGAGCTGCTGCGGGTCGAGGTGCAGCGCAGCAGGTCCGTGATAGCCACTTGTACACAACGCTCCGGGAACACACACACAGCCCTCGTAGCGGGCGGGAGCAAGCTGACCCCTGACCCAAGGTGGATTTCTCTAGGAGCAGTAGGAAGATATTCCTGCCAGAACAGAAGGCATAAACGATGGCACGGAAGTGAGAAAGAACATGGATTCGGCAGCCAGCGCTGGATACGAAGGCCACCTATCCAAGAGCTGTGCGGTCAGAATGGGGAAGTAATAGCTCATCAGTGAACTGTGTGTCTTCAGCCACGTGCCCCTCTGGGATGCAGACGAAAACGACACACCAGCTGAGATGGTTTCCTTCAAGGGCAGCTGGAGGAGCTAGCGTAGCAATGCCACGGTGATGAAACCAGCCTTAATCCCGAATCCTGAGCCCTTCATGAGGTGTGTGACTGTAAGTTGCTCTTGAAGCCGCAGCCATCTCGTCTAGCAGCAGGAATAAACCACCTATCCTGGCCAGGGAATACAGCTCAGTGGCACAAGCACCTGCCTAGCATGAGTTCAATCCCTGGTACAAAAAAGCAAAACAAAAAGCCCTCCTTTCCTTGGAGTTATGACAAGGATACTAAGATGTATGTAGCTCAGTTATGACTGATGTCCGACACACAGAAGGTCCATTTCCTATTCTCATGCACTCCGATAGTTCTCGAGCGAGTTCTCCTTCCTTTTCAGTTTCATTACAGACTGTGCTCTGTAGTTCACGCCTTGCATGGACCAGTCATGACTTCAGAATACGTGTCTACCGAGTGCTGTGCTAGGCAAGCTGCCTTGTCTCTTTCTGACTCTATCTCCTAATTTCCTCCCACTCTCTATTTTATTTACTTAGTTTTTGGAGACAGGGTCTCACTATGTAGCCCAGGTTGGCCTCAAACTCATGATGATCCTCCTGCCCCGGCCTCTGAGGTGCTGGGATTACAGGTGTGCACCACCACGCCTGCCTGTCTTTAAATGGCAATTTTCTTTCATTTCATCTCTTACAAACATCTTGGAAACCTTTTTCTTGCTCACTAGTTCCCCCAAACACACTTTTCAGGGGCTATCAGTATGCCCTCCAAATCAGCACTAAGCCGAGGCCCCTTCATTTATATGGTGGCGAAGAGTCCACTGGTTCTCAATCAGCCGCATTACAGGTGAGCCTTCCTGGGTATTTCATGTTCTGGTGACATTCTGCCTGGCCAGGGAAGTGACTCACTGGCAAGTGGGGAGGCTCTCCTTAGGTGTTTGGCTTCGGGCTCACAAAGTCACTGTTGTTTAGCTTTTCAAGCGTCACTAGCTCAGTCAGTAGCTTTCTGCTATTGGACCAGCTCGTGTTTCGCTGATTCACTGGTAAGGCTGGGGCGATGGAGGCCTTGGTCTGCATGCTAAATACGACAGCATTACTACATTTAACTCACCTCGCCATCTTCTCTGGCCCAAAAGACAAGAAACAAAACAAAATGGAAAACACTGAATACTCGATGAATTTGTGTCAGTCTAACAGGGCGCCGTGCTCATCTCTCCTCGCTGCAGCACTTATGCTGGGGAAGCAACTACTTGACTTCTCTAGATAAAACCAAAAGGCTCCCAGAAAAGAAATATTCTCAATTACAACAAAGGCTCAAAAGTAAAACAGGGAAAATGGAGTGATTTTCTTGGTTCAAACATTTATTAAGCACATTTATTATGCACACACACAGGCATGTGCACGCCCCTTATTTAACCCCAGGACAGCCTTGAGGAGTTACTTTTATTCAACAGCGCAAGACACAAGGGCTCAGAAGGGTGATTGGTCTGTGCCCCTAACACGTGTGATGGAATGAAAACCAGAATCCAGGGGGTTTAGCTCAGTGGTGTAAGCGCCTGCCTGGCAAGCTCGAGGTTGTGAGTTCGATCCCTGGTACAAAAAAAAAAAAAAGAAAACCAGAATCCAGGCCTGGCTCAAAACCCGGGTGGAGTCCAGTTACAGCCACTCCAGCAGCTTCATCTCTCATCAGTAATAGCGTAAGTCATCACTCATGTTAGCTGGCTCTTCTCATGTGGCAAGCAGTGTGCTATGCAATGTATGAACCTTCACGACAGTGAGGAGCAGGGACCGAGTGAGACTGAGGTCTCATTCCAGAACCCATCCTGTTTCTCTTACACCAATCTGTAAGAAACTCAACTCTGGTGCTGGCTCCAACCAGGCAAGTCACTTGATGGTTTGTCTTCATTTCTTTGTTAATTATATGAGGATACTGTTACTTGTCTCTACCTACTTCATAGAGATATTGGGATTATAAAGCAAGAAATTGCTATATTAATCCAGGCACTGTCACCAGTTTCTCTCAGATTCCCCCTACCCTGTGACCATAGAGATTTAGCTGACATCAGCTCTTACACACTTCCCCTGAAGTGGGCAAATGAGTGTTATTATTTCCACTTACCAAAGAGCACAGGAAATGTAATTTGTTAGTCAATGGCAAAGCTGGGAATAAAACCCAAAATTTCTAACTCCCACTGCTTAGGCTCTTACGATAAATTATGTATCTGCATTTCAAAGTTAACTGTAACCTAGACAAGGGTTGAAACATTATCCTTCAGAACAGAATGTCCATTTCACAACAGAGATTAAAAACTTATAGTAATTAAATTTCCTACCACAATGACATGGGTGTAGTCTCTAAGGTTTTCTTAAGCTTTATATTCTAAAAAAACTTCACGAAGAACCCAAAAGAAAAAGATTTCTACTTCCCTTGTACAGGTTCCAGCTCTTTGGTTTTCTCAACTTATTAACCAAAAGTTACAAAACTAGGTGAGTTACTACCTCGTTTCAAGGAGTCTATGAGGTTCCAAAAGGAACAGAAAACCTTGTTGTTTGCTCAGAAAATCAGAAAAAAATAAGCATCAAATATACATCATAAACACTGAATACAGTTGTATAATTTGAGCTGGTAGCTATTCTAAGTATCAACCCACAATATCCTGAGCTCAAGATTCAAATTTCAAAGGGTACAGCATAATTAAAACAATAACAAAAGTACATTGACAACACTAAAAATCATTTTCCTGTACAGAGATTTAAAATCCCACTGAAGACCTGCCACAGACGTGTGCAAACCTTTAGAGAAAATCGTAACCTCGTTTCGAGCTGAAACCATCTCTGGCTTACAGAGGGAATGAGTGTTCAGTGTAGTTCTCCCAATTCCTGTTTTCTAGAAAAGCAAAATCATCTTTCAATTACTACTAGCTTAATAACCACATATTTTGAAATTACTGTGGGGAATAAGGAGGAGAAACGAGGACGACATTGCCATGCTCAAAATTGAACTAAACACTGCAGTCCATAAAAGCATCCTTACTATTCCCACCGGCTGACTGAATCACAGGCTTATAAATAAAAACCTGTTGTTTTGTGAAAGGAGCAAAAGCCAAGTCATAGGAATTCAAAAATTATTCTACTAATGTCAAGAAAATTCACATCTTTAGTGGCCCAAGACGTCTAAAGTCACTGCAGGCTACATGTCCTGAGGAAAGCGGGATGACAGCGGCCTCCCAGACCTGCCAGATGCTGTCTTCAGACATTAGCCCAGCTTTCCTCAGAGAGAAATCTTTCTTCTGCCTTCTATCATTGAAACCACGCTCCTCTTCTGTTGGGCCAGGGGCCCCGAGGTCTCTTAAACTTTAATGTGAACATGAATCACCCAGGGATCTTGTTAAACTGCAGAGTGATTCAGAGGTTGAGATGTCAGCCCAGGGAGCTGTCAGCCGGAATGAATGGTACTGCCTGCTGGACCACGCTTTACTAAGTCCAAGGAATGTTTCTCAATAGAAATAACCTCAGTCTGATGCTTCTAAAGATACATGGCCTCCACCTAGAGTCTATAAAGGCAGAGAATATTCCAGAGACTACACAAGTTCACAAGCTTTCTAAACACTCCCCCAACCGTACCCCCTGCTTTTTGTGGTGGAGCTGGGGATGAATCCCAGGGCCTCACACAGGCTAGAGCTATGTCCTCAGATTTTCAGAATTTTTTTAAAGCAGGTTCTTGTAAGTTTCCCAAGCTAGCTTCGAACTTGCGAATCTCCTGCCTTGGCCACTCCCAGCTCCCTTTATTTTACTATTATTACTACTGTTGAGATAAGGTCTAACTCTGTCACCCAGGCTGTGCTCAAACTCACAGTGATTCTCCTGCCTCAGCCTCCCGAGTGCTAGGATTACAGATGTGCGCCACCACACCTGGCTGCTCTTTTTATTGTGAGACGAAATTCCCTGTCTGGCCTTGAACTTCCATTAGGCCTTGCATTCCTTGCCTCAGCTTCCTGAGAAGCTGAGAGTATAGGCGTGTCCTCCCCTACTTTTTTGTGATTTTTGCCATCTGGTTACACAACTGGTTACACACCTCAAGAAAGAAAAACTTCCAAGAACCTTTGTTTGTGCTGACAATTTATTGGAGCACAGTAAATTGGGATAAAGTGACTGCAGCTTTATATGGATGGACATAATAAAATTTCAGCCTTTTTAGTAATACAGCTGATTCAAAATAAATATTTTTTAAAATTGTATCAAACACTAATAAGTGTTGTTTACCTATAGTTTGTAAGAGTCATCTGGGATGAATATTCATTTCCTCCACAAAATAAATAGTTCATTTAACACTCCTTAAGCAGAAAAAAAAAAGTCCAACAAAAATAGAGTCATGCCCACGGCACCAGCAAAATATGACTTTTAGTGAGGAAAATACTAAGACATATGAAAGTATCTGAGGAGAATTACACATTATTGAATTTGTTCTAGAACATGGGAGAGAGTTTGGGGAGAGAGACTAACTGGTAATTTTAAGATAAACTTCAGAAGGAAAAGTTTTGCCAAATCCAACCAGCTATAGGTGACTTTTGAAGCTCCCCGCTTCCCCTCCCTGCCTGTCCTACCGACCGCTGAGGGTAGCGTGCAGGGGAAGGGGCCGGGGTAGAGAGGGTGTTGCTCGCTTCTCCAGGCTTGGAAGGCGAGGCCGCCTCAAGGATCTCCGCGCTTTCCAGGCCACGTGGCTCAGTGCCTGTGGGCAGCGCGCTTCAGCCCCATGACGGTGAAGGTAGCAGCCGTCAATTTCTCGTAAACGAGGAACATGAGCGCCGCAGTGAGGACTGTCTGCAGCAGTTTGGCTTCCAGGCCTTTGTACAGTCCCATTATTCCAAAACGCCTGAAACGAAACGAGGTTGGAACAAACTGGTTTTCGTTGTAAAAGGCAACTCCTGCATCACAGAAATGGTCTACTCTAATAGCTACTTTGAGAGGCTTTTTCTTTAGGACCCAAACAAGCAATGAAGGTTTCAGATACTCAACACAGACTTCTGTTGTCAGAGTATTTCCTAGCTTTAGAATTCAGAAGTAGCTGGGGACTATAACATTTAGTATTCATGAGCCATCAATACTTTGTCTTTATAGTTATCATTAATTAGTGGAATGATGGCAATATCCTGCTAATAGGATATAGATTCTCAAATCCCTTAAAATTATCTTAATACTAAGAACATTTAAGTTAAACCATCTCCCAACCTGGTTGTTTCAATAGTCCCTAAGTAGTAGGAAAGCTGCTAATTGGTTTAGAACATTTTAGCCCTGAAGAACCAGAGACAACTGAAAAGTTGTCTCTCAGGTTTTCCATACATCTGACCCTCGAGCCTAGTGGTCCCCAAACTAAGGAAGCGCCTGAATCACCCAAAGGGCTTGTTAAAATACAGAGTGGGCATTTCCCAGCGTCCCTGATTCGTTAAGTTTAGTACGGGATTCACAGATCTGCATCTGACCGGCTCCCAGGCCTGGATGATGATGCTGGGGGGGGGCGCCCTGAAAACGGCTCAGGGGAAGCTGCTTCCACTAGGACCTGGAATTCAGATCAGACCATCTCTCCAAGCTGTTTGCTCCAAGTGAATTAGTCTCAGGCTGGCTCATCAGCAAGGTGGCTTGAAGGATTCAAACTACTCAAGGGCTCCATGCAGAAGCTTTCACTGTATCTTATGTATTTGCTAGCTGAAAACATTATTAGGGGAAAACTGTGATGAACACACAAGACGTGACAGATAATGTCACACACACACACACACACACACACATCCACCCCCCAAAAACCCTACTTCTGTGCTTCTCAAATTGTGCTCCACTCACATTGGAAATGCCAAGCTTTGTTCACCTTGCAGACTGCCAGGCACTGCCCCAGAGGGAAGGCATGATTTTGCATTTATAAGCTCCCTTAATGATTGGGGTTTTGTTTGTTTGTTTGTTTGTTTGTTTAAGACAAGGTCTCACTACTAGTTCGGCTTGGCCTTGAACTTACTTGGTAGCTCAGGCTGGCCTCTCACAGAGGTCTTTCTGCCTCAGACTCCCAAGTACTGGGATTAAAGTCGTGTACCACCATGCCCAGTATTTCTCTTTGATTTTATTTTCTAACACATATTCTATTTTTATAGTAAGTTTATTTTCAAAGCATCTTGTATCTAATAAAATAATAATGCTGGGAGTGGTGGTGAACACCTGTAATTCCAGCACCTGAGAGGCTGAGGCAGGAGGATCGCTGTGAACCCAATGTCAGCCCAGTCTACATAGTGAGTTCAAGGCCAGACTGAACTGCATAGTGAGACCCTGTTTAAAAAAAAAAAAAAAGTCATATCCACTTTTGCTTCAAAGGAGGCTCTTAATTTATTCAGCTTCTTCAAGTGTCAGTTTCTACACTTGATCTTAGCCAAAAAAGCCCAGAAGCGATCCCAAGGGTCAGTTTCTTCAAAGAAAACAGGAAAAATTGTAACAATCCGGGAATAGACCCGAACTTTTCCATAATTTTCTCAAATGCTGTCAAATACTAAGCTCCTAACTGAGAACTGTGTGAATACAGCATGGGAGAGGGAAGGGGGAGGTTTCTGAGGCTGCCTCTTATGGCAGTGGTGCAGGAGAAGAACATTAGGCACCCCGACAGAGACAGCTGCTGAGCACGAGGACAGAATGTGAAGCATCTGCAGAGCTCACCTGACTCGCTGGTGAAGAAGATAGAGAACATTCCGCAGGCTCCCCAGCGTTCTGTTTTCTGGGTTTAGTCTGTGACGCCCAAACTGAAAGAGAAAAAAAAAAAAGACAAGTCACTATTGCTGCTTTCTTTATCTTAATTTCCACTTGGAGAGGAAATTACATTGGAGTAGTGTCTGAAAGCATACAGTAATAAAAAAATCCAATTGGTCCTGTAGATTTCATTAATTTTCTATTTTTCCATTAAGTAAGTGAAATATTTCAATGAAATAAGTCAAATTAAGAAATATTTTTCAATAAAGCAAGCACAAGAAAATGTGGAGGTAGGAGCAGTCCTGAGGGCTGAATCCAAAGCCTGTGGCTGCTAAGCACATACTCTACGCCCGAGCTATGTCCCTAGTTCCAAGAATTTTGATTTTAAACAGAGAATTATGGGGGAAATTCTATCTCCAGAGACAAAAACATGCTCAGGACGATGATTTAGAATTTCCACGGTGTACACTCTTTACATTACATGTTGTATTGTAACCATATTAAAATACATCTATATGAATATACTGAATTCCTCTCTATTCTCTTAAGTTCCAGTTTAAAAAAATATTTCAGCAAAAATACTTTTAAATGAAAGAAATAATTTTTTTAAGTGAAATATTTTTCACTACTATCTCATTTTACCTAGCAATAAATCCTTTGAATTTCTTCTTCAGAATAATTTTTTTTCCCTTTTCTTTCCTATTCTTTTTTTTTTTCCTAGTGGTGCTGGGGACAGAATTCAGGGCTACATACAGGCTTAGCAAGTGCTCTACCACTGAGCTGTACCTCCAGGTCCAGGACAGATCTCACATCTGTCCACATCTTCTCTCTCCTCTCCACACCTGCCACCCCGGACTAGGCCTCCCGCCCTGCTCTAGATTACTGAAATGGGCTCCTACCTGACTGTCTCACCCTGCTTCATTTCCAATCAATTTACCAAAGATAACCCATCAACTATAATGTCTTATCACAATACTATCCAGTTTAAAGCCCTTCAGAAGCTTCCTGCTGTGCTGAAAAGAAAATTCTACCTCTACTTCCCACTCCAGCTTTCCTGTTCTGTCCCAATCTCACCCTGAGCGAGTCACTCTGAGCCACACTGGCTGCCTTTCAGGTTGCATTATACACTAGGGCTTGGCAGTCGCCATGCCTATTCCTGGAATGTATCTTCCTCCTCTTTGGATGGTTGGGTCTTTATTTTCCCCTGTATCTTGATTTTAAGAAGCCACAGAACACTATTTACTTATTATTTTTTTTCTTAATCTTGTTTCCTTGTTAGTCTTTCTCTGCTAGCTCTATGAGGGCAGGGATTATGACCACTTTAGTCAATACTGGGTACCCACCTCCTCACAAAGAGTGGGTTGCTTAATAAATATCTGAATGAATAAATAATTAAATGTATGAAAAACTAAAATTGGAAAGAGCTAAATCATGAATTTCTCCCAAGTAAACTAAATGAATAACCTCCGATTTTGACCAAAGTGGATTTCATTCCACACCAAATAAGAAGCCAAAGGACAGCAAGCCTTATTCTTAGAGGATAAGAACCAGCGGGGCAAATAGATCGGAAATATGCCCTAGCATCTCACTGCATTACTGCTACATTAAAACACTGAGATTGCTTTAAATAAAGGGGTCATGTATTCTAGGGCATTTGACTCAATGCAGGGAGAAGCCCCATACTCACTCTCAGAATTGACTGTATTGTCTGCATGGGGTAGGTGGCCGTAGTGGCAACTGCTTTGGCTACTGCACCGATGATGAACACATCCAAAGAAGAAAGCTGAAAGCACAGAACAGACCACATGAACCCAAACAAGGGAGTACCAGAGATCATTTGGCTGCTTTCAAAATCAGAGATTACCTGCATCCGTTTCTTTAAAAGCTGCCGTTTTAAACCTTCATAGAACATGAATTGGATAGCAGGATTGAAGACCAGCAGCAAGGAGGGAAATGTGCCATTCCACAAAGCCAAGACACCTTCATCTCGGATGATCTGGTGAAAAGCATCTAAGCGAGAAATCAGGTTTTTGAAAAGCACAATGACAAAGCCCTAACCAGAGAAAACAAGGTGCATTCTGTTCAGAGGTACCCAGAACACAAACCACACTGCTTCTCAGAAGAGTTCCTTCTTGCAGAGCCATGTTAGGGGCAAATGCATTAAGACATTCCTCCTTTAATGACCGAGTTCTGTTTGTGTGACCAGGTCATTAAGTGAATTGATCGATAAATGAGGAACTGTAGATAGTATGTACATTACACTATTCAGAACAAAGAAATGGTCAAAGGCAACTCCAACTTGATGACTTTGCTTTTATTTGTGTACCCCTTACATGCAGCACTGTAATGTATAAGAGAACATAAGTGGCTGGGGATTTAGCTCAGTGGGGATAAATGCCTGCCCGGCAAGTGTGAGGTTGTTGAGTTTGATCCCCGGTACCACCAAAAGACAAAAACAAACAAACAAAAAAACAAAATAAAAAAAAAAAACAGTTTTCCTGGAAGACTTTAGGGCTGAGGGTTTAGCTTAGCAGTGAAAGTGCCTGCCTGGCAAGTGCGAGGTCGTGAGTTCAATCCCCAGTACCAAAAACAAAAAAGAACAACACAAAAACATAAAACCACAGTACTGTACAATACAATCAGAAAAAATTACAGAACAAGATGTACAAAATAAATGGCACTGAAGCGCTATAAACAGAAGGTACAGACTGTACAAAATAGATGGGTTGTTAAATCTGAGTGGTTGGTCATGAGTCTGAACAGTCACTAAACAGGTAGGTCACTAAATGAGGAATGCTTGCAGTTACCTGCTTTTTAACAATAATCAAAGCCAGGTGTGGTGGGATATGCTTTGATCACAGCACTTCGGGAGGCTGAGGCAGGAGGATCATTGGTTCTAGACAAGCCCAGGCAACTTTGTGAGATTCTGACTTTTAAAAAAAATTTTTTTTTTCTTTTGAGACCATCTTGCTCTGTAGTTCAGGCTGCCCTTAAATTCACAGTTGGCCTTGAACTCACAGTAGGTATTACAGGGTGTGCCACCATGCCCAGTGTAAAAAAATGTTTTTTAAAAGCTGGGCACATAGCCTGGTGTGAAGGTCCTGGGTTCAATCATCAGTACTACAGGGGGGTAAAAAATCAGATATTGACTATTGCCAAGTTACTTAATCATCTCAATCATGGGAAACTCTTCTGATTTTGTAGAATATCAAATTCTTACCACTAATGGGAACACTGTATCACAGAGAATCGTGAAGTGTAACCCACTTTTTACACAAGGTCCAGTACAGCAAAAGATCAGTTCCTGGAGGCATTACATTGGATTTTTTTTTTTAAATTTTGCAGGATTTGACTTAGAAAATTCTGTTCCTGTTGCAAAGACAGATGTGTAAGAAAGGAAAATCTGGCAATGTGATACCATTAAAAGGCAAAAGGTCTGAAAAAAAGTGTAATTATTCTTCAAAAATATTCAAATTGGTTTGGGCTTGTAGCTCAGCTGTAGAGTGCTTATTTAGCATGTGTGAGGCTGTATGTGTGTATTTCACTCCCACGTGCCTACAGTCTTTGGGAATATATTTTGTTACCTTTGTCATAGGCTTGGCCATATGATGTGCTTTGTGTTAGAGTATTTTGGCACAATAGAGAAGCAAAAGTACAAAATGAAAAGTTTTATTGAGTTGAGGACGTGGAAAGGAGCACACGACCCATGGCAGCTGGGCTGTCTGCTTAGACAGATATAGAGAGGCAGAGAGCTATGTAACCTCCGATTGAAGTGGCGCATGGGGCGGATATTGATGATGTGTGAGGAACCGACTGGAATTCTCTGTGTGTGCAAACAGGAAGGGGAGTTGCAATTAGGGCTGAAGAAGAAGCAGGAAGTGGTAGGAGTTCCCGCTTTGGCCTTCTGCCACATTAGACAACCGCCATAACTGTACAGTAATTTATACTGGGGCAAAACTCTATCACTTTGGTCACTAGAAAGTCATCAGGCTTGAATGATTATAGATAGGGGCTGTGTCCTCTAGCACTTTTGGCATTACCAGAAGAATATGCTCAAGGCTCATCCCTGGAGGACAAGGGGGTACAAATGCACTTCAGCCTCTCTGGTGGGACTGGCCTAGATGAGTAAATTCTTGTCCACTCACTGACACATGAGCTAACCAAATGCTCCCTGATGGTTGCTGGGACTTGAGGTGGTTAAGTAGCTTTACTGTGGCAACAGACTCTACACACAAAAAGGAAGAACAGCTTGGGGAGAAACATCACTTAGAGACACTTACCAACAATGCCTTTGTAGTTGGTTGGTACAATGTCTTCATTCCGAAATTTTGCACCTTGCAGCTTCAGTCTGGTGTTTACCACCCACAGTGGAGTCGTTAGCAACACATTCACCACTCCTTAAAAAGAAATGGAGAGACAAGTAAAGCGTAACCTAGCGCGGTCTGCTGCATGCCAGTATCACCTTTACATGTCTGTCACTGACATCAGGTAAACCGTGTCTGTGTGCCAGGGTACAACACATGCCACCAACAGAAGCAATCTGAAGCCTTGTTGATTAATAGCAAAATGGCTCGCAGGAGCACCTCTTCACTTGAATGAAAATAATAGTGAGTTTCCTTATACAGCAGGAAATAATCATTTGATTTTTAGAGCATTCAAAGTAGCAATTTTGGGTTGGGGCTATGGCTAGGGGGTAGAGCATTTGCTAGCATGCTGCAGGCCCTAGGGTCCATCCTTATCACAGAAAAAAACAAAAACCAATTCTGATAATTTTTTAGATACAAGTTTTTAAATAATAGCTTTGGGGGGGTGTGACTTACTGGTAACATGCTAAGTCTATGTCAATGTCAGCAAAAATAGAACCGTCAACCCACATAAGTAGTTTACATACTTTTTCAGTGAGGGTGGGTCTGGTACAGTGAGTGACAGATGGGAGAAAGTGGTGACATTTAAAGTGCTTCAACAGGGACTAGAAGCTCACAGAAGAGTTCCTCATGCCTTAAAGAATTAGGGCAAGCAGGCAGGCAGGCAGCAGTTACGGAGAGTCACGACCTGAAACAGCCTCACAAGCATGGTGATCCTTACAAGCATAAGGATGGATCTCGGCCCCCCAAGGCTGCCACAGTGGAACAATACAATGAGCCAGGTGCTTCTTTTTTGAAAACACATGGTCCCAATTTAACACCATCTTGAGATATTAAAATGCTCATCGGCCCTGAAATGATGAAAAACATATCATACAGAATTGTAACCAAGTGCCTGGCACATGGGACACACTTTACAAATGTTAAGCAAGGAACACACTCAGCAAGCAAGCACTGGGGGAGCTTGTGGCTCTTGCCATGCCCTGCAAAGCCCAGAGGCACAGTCCTAAGGAAGAGAAGCGTTCTTTTAGCAAAAGTCATCTGACCACAATTGGACAAAGAATGTTTTGATTTAAAGAATCTCAAAACACAGAAAGTAAGAGTTTAGTCAGGCCATGTTTGTAACCCTAGCACTCTCAGCTGAAAGTTTGAGTGTGGCCTGGGCACTTTACTGACTTAGTGAGGACCTGTGTCAGAGGAAGGGGGTTGCGGGAGGACTAAGGATGTAGCTCACTGACACCATGGGCTCAATCCCTAGTCCAAAAGGAAAAAAGGTTAGCCAGGGATAAACCTGGTGAAGCAGCTAAATGATTCAAATTCAGTATTTTCATCTGCTGCTCACAATTGCAAAAGTAAGATATTTTTCGACCAATCACTTAGGAGGATTAGAATATATTTCTTAAAATAAAAGATATCCAATAACTTGGTGAGTTGTATGTTATATTTTTATAGAGTCACAAAAATACCAAGAAGTTATCTTTAATTATGACAATATATGCACACGCTGTCACATGAGGCACTGATCACGGTCTGAAGAAGTCTCACCAGAAAACATTGCTGCTGGTCTTTTATTTTTTTTTGGTACCAGGGATTGAACTCATGACCTCAAGCTTGTCAGGTAGGCGCTTATGCCATTGAGCTAAATCCCCGGGCTAGTCTTATTTTTAACAAGTGCCAGTGGCGCAGAGGCCACGACGGAAGGCTATTGACACCGGCCTACGTACAGAGTGCAGAAGGGATCCTGCTCAATGCAGTGCCTTGCACCAGAAGTGGACTGAGCAGTCTAATGCACTTTCTTTCTTTGTTTTTTGAGAGAAAAGGAAGAAAAAACTGAGAACCCAAGTTCTCAAGCTCCCTGGATGCTATAAAAAGGCACAGGGTACAACCATTTCTAAGCAAATGAAATGTGTTGCTCATTTAAACAAATTCTTTAGAAATCAAAACTTTCCTTCATGTTCTATTTAAGAAGTAAGCATAAAGGAGGACAAGTTAGAGGCAATGCAGCCAAGATGAAGATATAGTTATCATTTAAAATTCTGCTTTCATGTCCCCATGACTGACACAGCTGAAGGACTGAAAGGATTCTAAGGACAAACTCCATACAAAGGGCACTGTATTACTGTATTTTGTGAGCACACAGTCCTCACAAAAACAATTCCTATGTTAAAGCTCTTTAAGTACATTTTTCATCCTGAGTCAAGAGAGATTAAGAGGTGCTTTTTAACCACTATAATTTTATGAATTCCTGGGAAATATGCTGAAAATACTTGAGAATCCAAAACTACTAAAATTTGCAACTTACATAATCAAGCAAAGGACAACATTCCATGGAGGCAAAACATGCTACAAACGACCCACGAATACTAATTCCAGCTCTCTTAATAATGCTTGACAGGCTGGAAAGATAAAGAATGTTGTCTGCTTATTTATGAGCTTGTATAGAAAATTCTGGCCAGTTACAATCTATGGACATGACTTCAGCTCTAATGTGGGAATACTAATTAGTAATTTACCTACCTAAGGACAAGAGGTTATTTTTCTCCTAATTCGACCATCTATGATTCTGTGTTCTTTTCTTTTAAAATAACAACAAAAACAAACAAAAATAGAACCAAAATTAAGAACAGTAACTGAACATGAGAAAGTATTCACCAATTTGGATGTAGGATTCCAGGGACTACCATTCTAAAATGCAGTACCCTGGGTACGCTGATTAGCTTAAATTAGAGGCCCTTAGAGATTAGCAGATATTGGAAAAGGCTCGACTCTGATGTTTGTTTGTCTCCCTAAAGACAATCTAGCAAGAGGAAAACAATTTGCTTTCCCATCCCCTACCTGAGCTTTCCCTAACTATTACAAGAAGAAAAAGAGAAATGTTGTCACATCTGGATAGGACGTGTCACAATCTACTGTCCGTCTCCCGTCTGACTCATTCCCCCTAATAACTACTTTCTCAAAATTTTCTTCCTCTCTTCTATGAAGACAGGCATGTAAGCCTCGGAACCTCAGAGTTACTGGGCGGTCACTCTCCCGTGATCCCCCATCCAAGTTAAACAAATGAGTGTCCCTTTTCTCCTATTTATCTGTCTATTGCTAGTTCATTTCCATGACCCTCTGAAAGGTGAAGGGGAGCTTTCCCTTCATCCCTACAGAAGGAATAACAGAAACACAGCTATTTAATTCTTAAATCTTAAAAACAAACAGTATTGTCAGCAGTTAGCCACTTTGGTCAGGGAGAGAACCTGAAAATGCACCCCTGGAAACCATGCCTAATGATCACTGATACAAGATAATGGCAGGCCAAAGTCAAATCTATAAGGAAAGGAAAAGGGTTGCCAGGAGGGGAGGGGAATGGGAAAAAAGAGGTAGCAAGACACATCACGTACAGCCACAAATACCATTCATGAATGGTGAATGGTATCATCATCTATATCTAAAATGTACCAATGAAATATTTTTAAGAGCCAAATCTAGTCATTTGATTCTAGGCCTAGGAAGGAATTTAACTTGACACACAACAAACCTGACTTGCCAGAGTAAGGGCTGAGGGCAAGAAATGCATTCTGAACTCTCACAACAATGACAATACCACTGGTGCTCAAAGAGAATTATTGGCAAAAATTCCAGTTTCATAAAAATGCCAAGTATCTTCTTCATTTAACTAAATGGTATGGTTTGGTTCCCAAATTCTTCCGGAGTGTTTATGAGGTTTTTTTTTTTTTTTTTTTTCCTGTGAAAATACAGCAAATAATAATATTAAATATCTAAGTTTCAAACAGAATTTAAATAATGATATGTTCCTAGCTTTCCTTAGTGATAATGAAATTCATTTCCTCAGTGATAATGTGCCAACAGGGCTTTCCGGAGGAAGTGAAAACACTTTAATTATTCTAAGAATGTGTCCTTCTTAACGTATAAAAACATTTTACAAAGAGAAACTTAAAAGCAAAAATAATTTCCAAAGAATTCTCTACAGTCAGAAAGAGACTGACTGCACTTTCTAATCAGAGAATCTCAAAATTATAAAGTACTAGAAAATTTTTTGATCCAAGATCGCTCAACTGTGACAATACTGACATTTGGGCTGGATGACTCTTTGGTGTGTGTGCATGTGTGCATACAGAGTGCTTAGCAGTACCTGGGCCTCTACTCACTAGATACCTACAGCATTCCTAGTGTGACAAGAAGAGATGCCTCCAGATATGGTTATATGCTTCTATAAATCAAAATCAGCCTCAACTGAGAACCACTGATCTAATTCAATTGACCAATAACTAATCACGCTAATTTTTAAAAATTTTTTAATTCATTAAGTTTATTGGAACATTTTAAGTATACATAATGAACACATTCATCATAGGGAATTTGTCCCTGCACTTGATTCTTTTGTACCTGTCACTTGATTCTTTTCTTTCCCTACTCCCCTCTTTTCCCTTTTACCCCACTTCCCCTCCTTACTTATAAAAGTTTTCCATTTTTTCCTTTTCTCATTTTTTTTCTTATCCCTTCCTTCCTTTCCTTTTCCTTCTGCCCAGTGCCCCTTACTATTTGAACATTTTTTTCCTATTCATAATATCTATCATACATTTTGGGGGTTTTTTTTGGTACCAAGGATCAAACTCACAACTATGCGCTTGCAAGGCAGTCACTTATGTCGCTGAGCTAAATCCCTGGCCCATTTTGGTTTTTATTTACACTTTTGGTTTCCCACAACAGAGAAACAATGCAGTATTTACATGTGTGTCCAATTTATTTCACTTAAAGAGTATGCTCTCAAGGTACATTCATTTAGCTAGAAATGTCTCAAACTTCTTTATGGCAGAGTAGTACTCCATTGATTTCCAATCACTGGTTGATGGGCATCTGAACTATTTTTAAGATTTAGCTATTACGTAGGGGGAACACTGAGATGGAGGAGTGGTAAGCAGCAAAGAAAGAACTTCTCTGAGAGTCACCATCCAGATGCTGGAATACAGCAACATGAAAAAGACGAGGAGGGAAGTGGGTCCCATAGATCCGGAAAGAATATGAAGCATGAACTTAAGGCCACAGACAGAGTGAGGAGGGAAACTTCAGTGAAGAAGGAGGTACCCAGCAGCAAGGCCTTCTCCATGAGACAGGACTCACTGCATTAAAGGAGCAGTTCGAACTTGCAGATACCTGGTGACAGCTGGTGACCCCAGAGGCCTCCACAAAGTCACAGCAGTGGAGGGGTGCAGTGGTTGTGGAGCGTGTACTACCTGGCAGTGAGTGCTGATGGCTCAGTCCTCCCGCGTGAGACAGTGATTGACCAGGAGCCATTTGGGAGATGGGCTGGCTGAGCTCTGAACTCACAGCTGCTCTGGGTCCATCTAGCGATTCCCAGTCGGGCTCAGACCTGCAGGAGGTACGTGGATGGCTGCAGGCCAAAGGAGTTTGGTCTCAGCCAGAAAGTGCAGACTCACTGAGATGATCCACTACCCTGCTGAAAAGCTACTGCTGGCTTGCTGGGATAAATCGACATGGATCGGAACTCTGTCTCTACACACTGTCCACCAGTGACAGCAGCGAAAAATCTGTAAATGCACTTTTTTCTTTTCTTTTCTCGCTCTCTTGTTTTGTTGTGGTGGTGGTGGTGGTTGTTTTTTTCTCCTTCATTGTTCATTTTGTTTTTAAATGAATATCAATGTGGTTTGCATCTTCTTTGTGGTTGTGGTTCTGTTCTGTTCTTTTTAGCTCTTCCTTCTCTTTCCCTCCAGTCTTCCGTACCAGTTTCCCCAAGTTAGCCTAATCTCTTCTGCTTCTTCCACGTTTCTATTTTTTCTCCTTAACCCATTTTAAATTTTAATGCCCAGGGGCAAAATTGACTCTTTTTTTTGGTACCAGGAATCAAACTCAGGACCTTGCGCTTGCCAGGCAGGCACTTAGGCCACTGAGCAAAATCCCCAGCCTGCAAAAGTGATATATTAAGGACTTGTATAATGCATATAATTTTATGGCTTGTTTTAGATTTTATTACATAACCAAAAATCTAGTTCATATGGTAAAAAGCAGCCAATTAATGGTTAGCTCAGTTTGTCATTTTCTAGGCTGTGTTTGATGCTAATGGTGTTACTATAGCCAAAAGTGACATAACTGTTTGAAACAGCTGTTCTTCCTGGTATTCCAAGTCTGAGATTGACAGAAAATATCTTAGCACAGCACCAAAGAACCAGGGACTGTGCCAAACAAGCAGCAACTTCTCATCTCTAACAAACTGAAGAGGCAGAATCATCCAACAGACTCAAAACCCAAAAACCAGCTATGCTTGGAAAATACCTCAGAGAAGTAGTCATTCCCAAAGGATTCTAAATACTAACAATAAAGTAACCCACCATATATAACTTACAAGCATCTCCCCAGGAATTAAACTAAAAAAAGAAAACAAAATGAGAAGACACTTAAGATTCAACCCCTGATGTCCAGTTCACCAAAAGCAAACCCAGGGGCAATTAGGTGAGAAATCTAAAAACCTCCCATCGTGCCTCTCTAAAGTGGTAACAACAAAGCAACTGAATGAGGCTCTAGAAAAAATCAAATCAGAAATAATTTCTCAGATAACTGTAAAGATGGTGCTACAATAAAGACCATGCTTAGTGACTCCAGCGCAGATACAGGCAAAAATATAGATGAACTTAAGAAAATTACAGAAGCTATGAGTGCTCTGATAAAAGCCATCCATGACAAACCAATAGCCAACATTACACTAAATGAACAAAAACTGAAAGCTTTTTCTCTAAAATCAGGAACAAGACAAGGATGTCCACTGCTTCCACTCTTACTCAATATAGTTCTGGAAACATTAGCCAGAGCAATTAGACAAAAGAAAGAGATAAAAGGAATAATGAAAGGAAAGGAAGAAGTTAAATTATCTTTATTTGCAGACGATATGATACTTTACTTAGAAGACCCAAAAACTCCACTGGAAAACTGGTAGATTTCATAAGCAAATTCAGTAGTGTAGCTGGGTACAAAGTCAACACTCAAAAATCAATAGCCTTCCTGTATACGAATAATAAACTCACCGAGAGAGATTTGAGAAACAACATAGTTCATAATAGCATCCAAAAAATGGAAATACCTAGGAATCAATCTAACAAAGGATGTAAAAGACTTCTCCACTGAAAACTTACAGTACTTTGAAAAAGGAGATTAAGGAGGATATTAGAAAATGGAAGGATATCTCTTTGCTCTTGGGTGCGAAGAACCAATATAGTGAAAATGGTCATACTTTCAAAACTGTAATACAGATTCAATGCAATCCCAATCAAAATTCCAACAGCATATCTCACAAAATTACAGAAAATAATCCTAAAATTCATCTGGAACCAGGAGAGACCTAAAATAGCAAAGGCAATTCTGGACAACAAAGGCAAGACAGAGGGCATCACAATATCTGACTTGCAATTATGCTATAAAGCTACTGTGATAAAAATAGCACAGTACTGGGGAAAAAAAAAAAGACCCGAAGATCAATGGAACAGATTAGAAGATACAGAAACAACTCTAGACATACTCAGCCACCTTATCTTTGACAAAGGTGCCAAACATGTTCACTGGAAGAAAGCCTCTTTAATAAACGGTGCTGGAAAACCTGGCTCTGCACATGCCCAACATTAAAACTGGACCCATATCTTTCAAAATGGATCAAAGATCTAAATATTAAAACTGAATTCCTGTCTGTCAAGGTTGTTTAAATTAGTGTGATTGCAATATATTGTGACGTGATGTTTCCACCATGATGCTTCTGCCTTGAGCTAATTGGGCAGGGACTGAAACCTCTAAAAGCCATGAGCCAAATTAAACCTCTTCTCTTCACACTGCAAGTGTCAGGTACTTTGTCTTACCATGGGAAAGCTGACCAATACAAAACCCAAAGGAAATGAATCATTATATCAGAGAGATCTCTGCGTGTCCATGTTCACTGCAGCATTCTTCACAACAGCTAAGATACAGAATAAACCAAGTTGTTCACTGACAGGTGAATGGATATGGAAAATGTGTGTATATGTGTGTACATAAAATGAAATATTTAGCCACAAAAAAGATCCTGTCATTTGTGTCAATGTGCATGGAATTGGAGCGCATTATTTTAAGTGAAGTAAGCCAGACACAGAAAGACAAATATCATAGGCTGTCACTCTAAGGAAGCTAAAACAGTTGATCCTATAGAATTAAGGAGCATAATGAGGTCACTAGAGGTTAGGAAGGGAAGAGAAAGAGGCAGCATCAAGAGACTAGAAAAGATACTAAAACATAGTTAAAGAAATTAGTTCTAATATTCCTTCACACAGTAGGATAACTATAGCTTACAAAAATTTATTACACATTTGAAAATAACGAGAAGAGTTTGAAGGTTCTCAACACATAAAAATGGTTCTACTTGAGAAAATGGAAACGCTTATTAGCCTCATTTAATCCTTGTATACTGTATATATATATCAAATTATAAAACTAACCACCAAAATCAGTACAAATATTATATGTGAATTTTTAAAAATATATACTATGGCTCTTCCTGTAAGTAGCCTGAGGTCTTCCTATCCCTGTGTCTTTGTACCACTAGCTCTAATTCAAAGTCGGGAGAGATGCACCTGATGTACCAAGCATAGGTGTCGTGTTCCTGGCTACTTACTTCCTGTAAGTAGCCTGAGGTTTGTTACTCTTTTAACCCCGAAAATCCCACAAAATCATGCAAACCAAGACGCTCAAATCTTCAAGTTCACTTTAAGAACATCCATGAAATTGCCCAGGCCATGAAGGGTATGCATATGGGAAAGGTCACCAAGTATCTGAAGGATGTCACATTAGAGTCACATTAGTGTGCCACTCTGGTGTTACGATGGTTGAGTTGGTAGGTGAGCCCAGGCCAAGTGATGGGGCTGGACCCAGGGTCGGTGGCCCAAAAAGAGTGCTGACTTTTTGCTGCACATGCTTAAAAATGCAGAGAGTAATGCTGAGCTGAATGATTTAGATGTAGATTCTCTGGTTATTGAACATAACCAGTAAACAAAGCACCCAAGATACACTGCTGTACTTACAGAGCTCAGGGCTAGATTCACCCACACATGAGCTCCCCCTGCCACAGAGAAAGGGTCCTTCCTGAAAAGGAACAAACTGTGCCTAAACCAGAGGGGAAAGTTACACGAAGAAACAGATATCCCAGAAGACACTGAAGAAACAAAAACTTACGGCACTGGAATAAATTAAGCATGAAATAGATGCAAATAAAATTTAAAAAGAAAAACAAAAACAAACAAAATATGTATGTATATTGCAGAAACCACTGTGCTGGGCCTGATTCTAGGTGCCAAGAATACAACAGTAAACAAAAAATGAAATCTGAAGCTTACAATCTAATGGTGTAAGAAAGATAACACACAAGAGAGATGAGTAAATGAAGGGTAAGGACAAAATATAAGCAGAAAAGGGAGACAGACTATTAAAGAGTTTTAAGGGGTGTAAGAGTTTACCATGCAGCTACCAGCAGAGGACACATTTGGACACAGGTAGAACACACGAGGAGTGGTCCGGGAGGAGAAAAACCATGGTGGCTACAGCAGCGTGGGTGAAGAGAACGGAGAGCCAGATCTGTCATAAGCACTCTGACTCCTACTCAAGTGAGGTGGGATGCCACTGGAGAGCCTTCAACAGCGTAATGACATGGTCTCACATATGTCTTAGTACGATCACACTGGGCTGAATACAGCCTAAAGGGGGCAAAAGAGGAAGCAGGAGATCAGATGGAGCCTCTGACGATAATCCAACAAGATCTCACGGTGTTTGGGCCTCAGGGAGTAGCGGAGAGAAGTACACTAGTCCTCCCCACCCCGATCCTCAATTTCATGTTTGTAGTTTCTACTACCTGAGGTCAAAAGTGGCCCAAAAATATTAAATAGAAAATGTCATACATAAGCAACTCATGTTTTAAATAACTTTTATTATAGTATATGGTTGGGCTGGGGATTTAGCTCAGTGGCTTAAGCACCCACCTGGCAAGCACGAGGTCATGAGTTCGATCCCCAGTACCAACAAAACAAAACAAAACAAAACAAAACAAAACAAAGTCTTTGCCTACACCAATGTCTTCAAGAATTTTAACTAGTCTGTCTATAGTATATGGTTACAATAATTGTTCTATTTTGTTATTATTGTTACTCTCTTACTATCCTAATCTATAAATTAAACCTTACCACATGTAAGTACAGGAAAAACATACCATATACAGTTTACTACTACTAGCAATTTCAGACATCTGCCAGGGACCTTGGAATACATGCCCCATGGATGAGAGGGAACTACTGTAGTGGAATTCTGGATACCATATAAAGAAAAAGGTAATAGGAGCTGGTCAGGGATCAGAGGCGGGATCAGACAGCAAGGATAAATTCAGGATTTTTGGTAGGGCAACTAGAAGACTACTGTTGCTATTTACTAAAATGGGAAGACTACAAGAAGAGCAGTCCTTTATTTTGAATCAGCACCCATGCCAGGCATTGTGCCAGGACTCTGGAGATTCAGAGATAACAACCTCTGACTTAAGGAGCATACTTAGACTAAGCAGTCTAAGGTGAAATAAGCACCAACGCTATTATCAGGCAGAACAGAGTCACTGGAGAGGAATGGGATTACTACTAAAGGGCTTGGTGCTGTCACAGAATCACAGCTTGGCATGGGAGGATACTCAGGCCATAACACTTTGCCTATAGTAAGAGACAATTAGCACAAGCACGTTTCAGAAAAGACAAAAGTCACTCTTGGCAAGCACAGAGCCGGCTGAACAGAAGCAGAAGAGCAGGGCATACTAGCTGCCAGTAGCCTATTGGTGACAGAACCCAACCTGCTCCCTCTGCCCTCCCTTCCAATCACATGACTGGTTGGTCTGGCTGTCAGCACCCGATCAGCATACACTCAAGTATGGTCAAATTCCAAAGGTTTGAGGAACTATGCTAATAGCAAGGACAAAATATATATGATATGGAAGGATGGACTTGTATAGCTCCAACACACACACACACACACACACACACACACACACACACACACACACATCAACTGATTAAAAATTGGGCAAAACATTTGAAGAGCCATATCTGCAGAGATGATACACAAATGGCAATAAGCACATTAAACGATGTTTAACACCGGAAAAATTCAATTCCAAACCAGAATGATATATCGCCTCATACCCACTAAGATGGCTGCTCTCATAGAACAGAAAATAACAAGTGTTGGGGAGCAATGGAGAAACTGGAGCTTCTTTACTACTGCTGGTATTACAATGGTATTACTGCTATGGAAAAAGTATGAAGGACCTCCCAAAAGCTAAACATGGAAGTACACATTACCCAGGAATCCCATTTTTGGTGTATAAGCAAAAGAATTCAAAGCAGGCTCTCAAAGAGATATCTGTACACCCATGTTCACATTAGCACTATTCATAAATGCCAACAGGTGGAATCAACCCAAGTATTCAGATGAATGAATAAACACAATGAGATATACACATACTAAAGATTATTATCTAGCCATAAAAGAAATGTTTTTCATAGGTCTCACTATGTAGTTCAGGCTGGCCTTGAACTCACTATATAGCCCAGGTTAGCCTCAAACTTGGGGAAATCTTCCTGCCTCAGCCTCCCTAGTGCTAAGATTATAGGCATGTGCCACCATGCCTTGTATATATTTTTTGACAAGGAAATATGTCACACACTACAACATGGAAGAACCTTGAGTATCATACTAAGTGAAATAAGCCAGTCACAAAAAAATACTGTACTATATGATTCCGTTTATATGAGGTATCTAAAGTAAAATTCTTTTTTAACAGTTATATAGTTTTATAAAGAAAATTCAAAATCAAAAGGCATACACAACACTGCAGCATGACAATCATGATGACATTTTTGTAACACACTTAAATTTTTTTTTTGACATAAAATAGCCTTTTTAGTCAATCATTTCTATCTAGTATATAAGAAGCTTTTACCTAACAGGTTGATTTTTAATGGAATGTCACTGAAAAAGTTTGTGACGTTGTTTGGACTGCTTATTGTCTAGGCATCACATACATAGCATACACATCATATAAGCTTTTGTTAAAAATATTATTGACGGGCTGGGGATTTAGCTCAGTGGCATAAGCATCTGCCTGGCAAGCGTGAGGTCGTGAGTTCGATCCCCACTACCGCAAAAGAAAAAAAAAATTATTGACTGGTGACCTTATATTTGCTTGGCATGAACCTCCCTCCTATTACAAGTATTTGGAGTACAAGACAAAGATAGATGTCTGAATCTGAAAGAAAATGTTTATTATTATAAACTATACCAGTTTTAGATTTTAGAAGACGTGCACATATGGAAGGCACAAATACATTCAAACACTACGAGAGGGCTGGGGTTTGGCTCAGTGGCGTAAGTGCCTGCTTGGCAAACGCGAAGTAGTAAGTTCAATCCCTGGTACCAAAAAAAAAAAAAACCACTATGAGATTAGCAATAATGAATTGTCACAATCATATGAAAACCTTTGTTTTAAAGTAACATTCTTAAAGACAGAAAGTAGAACAGTGATTATCAGGGCCTGGGCCAGGGAGAAAGGAGAGTTTATTTAAGGAATATAGTATCAGGTTTGCAAGATGAAAGTGCTGGATATCTGCTTCAAAACAATGTAAATATACTTAACAGTGATGAGTTTAAAATAATTAAAATAGATTTCATGTATGAAAAAATGCATTAGAAAACTATACTCTTTGTAGCATAGCATGCATGGTGTTAAATAATCTCTTATAGAATAACATGAACCAAAAGGTAAATATTAAAATATAAAAATACTTTATGCCTAGAAAACTTTATTACCTGCAACAAATCCAATTACCAGGTCTTTTCCAGTAGTAGCACGTTGACCTTTGACCCAGAGTGCTTTGAGGCTATTAAAAGTGTAGAAATAGACAAAATTGGAGCAACAGAGACTGGAAATAACTGGAAACCACCCTCGATATGGTGCCAGGCTGGGGAAGAAACACAAGAAACAAAGTGAAGGTCATGGACAGAAGCTGTTAGAAACTGCCAGAGAAGTCCTGAGCAAGGCTGGTGGTCCCTCACCTGGGTCATCCCTGTTCTATAAAGGACTCCTGTGCACACCTTATATTGTGTTTTCCTTCTCTTGTTTTCTGTTTGCAATAGTGGAGATTGTGAGATAAGAGGATCAAGAGTTTGAGGCCAGCCTAGACTACATAGTGAGAGGCTGTCAAAGAACGAACGAAAGAAAGAAAGAAAGAAAGAAAGAAAGAAAGAAAGAAAACAGGAAACAGGAAGGTGAAGGGGAAAGGGGAAGAGGAAGGGGGATGGAAAGGGGAAGGAAAAGGAAAAAAGAGAAAAGAAAGGAAAAGAAAAAAGAAAAGAAAAAGAAAAAGGAAAAGAAAAAAAAAGAAAAGAAAAGAAAAGAAGGGCTAGGGATATAGCTCAGTGAACTGCACAGCGCCTGCTTGGCAAGCACAAGTTCATAAGTTCAATTCCAGGTACTGAAAAAAAAAAAAGCGCAAGTGATCAAGCAAGTCAATGTCATAGGAGTTAAAAGGATTTGATAAATCTAACTTATTCTCAAAAAAGTCATGAAAACATCTGTGTGTGGTATACGTGTGTGATAAGATAGGAAGGAGGGAAGTGTGGACACAAATGGTAGAAGAGTAGGAAACAAGGCTGACGACAGATAAATCTGGGTAAAGCATATACTGTTGTTCTTTGTACCAACTTCAGTTTTGCAACTTTTTGTAAATCTGAAATTATGTCCAAATTAAATAAAAATAGGTACACACACAAAAAAAATAGGGACACAACTTGTCTAAATGCATCTGATAGGAATGAACTAAACAACTATTATCTTGGATTTAATGCACAGTAAACAAAGCACTGGTTTTTTGGAAGACTCCATGATAAAGAATCAAATGGCTAGCCATAGGTTTGTTTTGTTTTGTTTTGTTTTGTTTTGTTTTTGGTACTGGGGATCAAACTCACAACCTTGTGCTTGTCAGGCAGGCGCTTACAACACCGCTGAGCTAAATCCCTGGCCCAAGCCATAGATTTTTAAGGAACTGAAAATAATTATGTACCTAGTGCCAGGCAGTTACAAATTCACAGCGTTATAAAGCTATAGACTAGAGAGAGAGTCAGGTGCACTGGAGGCTCAGGAAATCTCCTAACAAGTTGCTTTGTCTAACACAGTTGTGCGATGAGGTAGTACTCACAGGCCTTCTTCTTTAATGATCTCCAGCAGCACCATGTGTGTAGTTTTGGACTTTCTTTTCTCATCAACTGTGAGACCAAAGAACATGTTTCAACTTAGAGAATTATTATTTCCAGCATCAGCAAATTTCACAGAAATATCATTTACTTTACCTGTGTCATCTCTTACCCTATTCTTTTAGCTAGCTAGACTGCCTCAGATTTTCCTGTGCTAAATTGCCAACTATAGATTCCTTGGACTTCACCTATTATTCATAAAGGATTGTATTTAAACTCTTAAGTTTCCAAACTAAAGTAGAAATTTATTTCTTATTTATTTATTTATTTATTTATTTATTTATTTATTGAGACAGGGTCTCACTGTGTAGTTCAGGGCCCTTGAATTCACTACTCAAACTCATGGGAATTCTGCTTCACCATCCTGAGTGCTGGAATTACGGGCCATGCACTATAACATCTGGCACTTATTTCTTACATTTTATAAATCTCCTGTTTTTTTAAAGTAATATATAGTCATAGTTTTATCCTAATATCAAAAAAGCAGAGAAAATAAGTTACTGTCTTTCTTTTACAAAACAGGCTAGAGACACAAAAGCAAAGTCAGCATTAAAACTCAAGTTTCTGAAAAACATGAGGTTGGGAGTTCAATCCCCAGTACCAAAAAACCAAACCAAAACAAAACAAAAAACTCCTCAATTTTCAACCCGTAATCCTAGCATTTTAAGAGGTGGAGGTAAGAGGATCATAAGTTTGTGCCTAGCCTGGACAACTTAGTGAGACTCTGTCTTGAAACTAAAAAAAATGAAAAAAAAAGGGCTGGGAATGTAGCTCAGTGTGAAGGACCTGGGTTCAATCCCCAGTGTCACCAAAACAAAAAGTGAAACAAAAAAAAAATCCTTAAATTTCAAGTGTTTGGCCTTGAACTCTATATTCCTAAAATGGGGAAGGGTAGCTAACAAAAGGATGAAAACTCCGCTTTTCACTGAAAACAAAACCTACCTCAATTAACCTCAAAAGTCCTACCCACACTTGAGAATTAGAAAACATAATGTGAAAATTCACCAACGTTCTAAGAATTAGGTAGTACCAGTGTGGCTTGTGAAATGGCAAATTAGTAAACCTCTAAGGAAGGCAGTCTGGTGTAACTATCAAAATTACAAATACATCTACCTTTTGATACAGTAATCCCAGTCTGGGAGTTTCTCCAAGAGAATTTAGAGAAACAAAGTGGCATATGAACAAATCCATACTTACATCCTATCTCTAATAACAAACAGTGAAAACAACCCAAGAATGCACAGCAGGGAAAGGGAACATAGGTTCAACACCATGGAACACTCCACAGCTGTAATGCAGGATATGCTGATTTGAAAGGCATCTAAAAATGCTATTTTTAAAAACTGCTATTGAGCTTAAAATACAAAGTGCCAACAGTGTGTAAAGCATGCTTTTTTTGTTTAAATAATGGAGAAAATTAAGGATTTATGTTATTCGCTGGTACTTCATAAAGCAAGTCTGCAAGGCTACTCAGGGAAGTAGGAAAGGCTGATTATCACTCAGTCCCAAGGATTGCTCCCGTAACCCAAGACTCCAAAAAGTGCAGCTCTTTCTACTCCCCTTCCCTCCCTTCCCTTTTCTTCTTTTCGTTTCTCCCCTCTCCTTCTCGCTTCTCCCACTCCTGCTGGGGACTGAACCCAAGGCTTCGTGCATGCTATGCAACTACTCTACCATTGAGCTAACATCCTTGGCCCTCTTTTTTTTTTTTTTTTAATCTAAAAAGATGGGGCACTTGGGGAGCAGATGCAGGAGGTCAGCCTGGGCTATGACAAGAGACCTTGTGTAGGAAATAAAGAAAGGGAGATGGGGTGTCTCTCGCTATGTTGTTCAGGCTGGCCCTAAACCCCTGAGCTCAACCAGTTCTCCCTGCTCAGCCTCCCGACTAGTTGCACCTACAGGTGTGAAGTACCACTCTGGGGCTACAGCTTCCATTCTGAAGATGCTCAAATAAAGAAACTTTTCTAGCATTGATGGCATCAAAGAAATACCACACAGTGAACATTAACTACCATAGGAGCGGCAGGGCAGACTAGAGTTAATGTTCCCTACACTGTATATCTTTTTACAGTTAGGTATGCTTTTTGAACCATAAAATTATTACCTATTCAAAAGTTCCAACCACAAACAGTAGGCATAAAGAATTAGTATGCAAAGATAATCTCATGTATCTTTTTAATGCAAATTCCAGCATTTGTTTATAATTTCAAGATGAAAAAATTTAGAAAAAAAAAAAGCAAGAATTAAGCGAATTGCAGATTCTACAGAGCTAACAAGGCAAACCAGGACAACAAGCCTCGACTGGGAATGGCAGTGGGGACTTGGTTCCACTATTTTCCTGTTCTCCCTCCTGTTTTGAGCAAATCTACTTCCTCTATTTTGCACCTTTAAGAAGCCATAGGTAGGGAAAGTCAAACAGTCTGTGTGAGGCCTATGTTCAATCTCCAGCACTGCAAAAAAAAAAAAAAAATTAAAAAAGGAAAAGTCATGGCTTATTAGAAAAAGTCATAATGATTCAAAATTATTCATGCAAGCCCACTCAGGTTGTCTCAGACTGGAAAGTGACTCAGGCTATGCTCACTCCGATGACTGTGCTAATCAGGAAACAATGACGACCACTAGTAAAAGTCAGGTAACCCTGGGTATCTAAAGAAACAGACGCTCGATACAGAATTCACCAACAAAATACGTTCACTTCACAACATCTTAGGTACAGGAATACGGCTAACACTCACCCTGAAGTCGAAGTCTAGCTGTATCCAAGGGAAAAAACACTGTCATTGCGGTCACACTTCCCTGAAAAGTTTGAAAAAGACTTTAGCCATTACAATATCACAAACAAAATGAGCCACAACTTTTAAATGAATAAAAGGCCATTATTCTAATGGGTGAAATCAGCTTTTCAGTGAACACATACCACATTTTAATCTAGCAGAACTATTATCATTTGAACTTCTATTATATTCCTAAACAGAAGAATTTAGTTTTCCAGAAGAAGCTCTTCTCTCACTAATACTGAGAAACAAATGTAGTAACTCCCCATGAATGACAAACTTAGTGCTCTGCCACCTAGGACACATACCATCGCACACAAAGACAGGAGGTACATGAATGTTTAACCTCTTACAGGTCATCACTGCTACCATGCTCATTCTGATAGTCCCACACCAAAACATTCACTAAGTAAACAGTTTTGTACTTCTATTTTCTATGGTTAACATGGTCACTACAAAGTGAAAGAGCACCTAAGAACCATGCTGTTCTTAGCCGGCTGGGCATGGTGGTATATGCGTGTGATTCCAGCACCTGGGAGGCTGAGGCAGGAGCATTGCTGCAAGTTTGAGGCCAGCCTAGGCTACAAAGTGAGTTCAAGAGTAGCCTAAACTGCATAGTGAAAACCTGTCTCAAAAAAACAGAAGCAAACAAATGAAAAAAATCATATCGTTCTTCAAAACAGTTTTTTGTTTGCTTGTGTTTTCAAGAAAATAGTGATACTTTATTTGTTAAAAACTCATCCTAGGGGGCTGGGGATTTAGCTCAGCGGCTCAAGCAGTTGCCTAATAAGCATAAAGTCAAGAGTTCAATCCCCGCTACAAAAAAACAAAACAAAACAAAAAACACTTACCCCAGGTAATACAATAACACAAATTATTAATGGGAAAAAAACCCTGAAAAAATTATTGAGAAAAAAGGTTTCCCATTCATAAGACATTAAAACAAATAAAAACCAGAAGCATTTATTTAGGGATGAAATTATCTACATGACACTTCCAGATGTTTATGATTTCAACCCAGATAACCCCCCCCCCAGTGTACTGTCTCAGGCATAAAATCAAGCTTTAGGCTACTGACCTCTTACAATTTAAGCATAACTAGAAACTGGGTAAATACTGAAGTACAAACTTTTTCTGGACCTCTTATCTACATAAACAGGTAAGCCTGCTTGACATGTGAGTACTGCATTATAACATTAGCATTCCTTAAAACTCAGATTAAAGCCAGGGGTGATGGTGCATACCATCTAGCACTCAGGAGGCTGAGGCAGGAGGATCACTGTGAGTTTGAGACCAGCTGGGCTACCGAGTAAGTTCAAGACCAGCCTGGACTACATAGCCTATCTCAAAAAAACCAGACCAAACCGAACAACACATAGATTAAATGCTATCCTCTCTTCTCCATCAAGTTATAAGGTCATTCAGCTCTTAGGTTCCTATAGAACTCATTTATATCTCTTTTACAGTACATGACTGCACAGTGAAACTTAACTCTTCTATATTGTGAGAACATCAATTCTTTATCTTTGCACATCACAGATCCTCAAATATGTGTACAATTCACTCTATGCTTTTTATGTTTATTTGTATTTTTCTTTTTCTTTTTCTTTTTTTTTTTTTTTTTGGTACCGGGGATCAAACTCACGACCTCGCACTTGCCAGACAGGTGCTTAAGCCACTGAGCTAAATCCCCGGCCCTATTTGTATTTTTCAAAGAGCCCAACATAAATGTTTTTTTCTAGTTATGACTGATATTCAATGTCTTATGAAAAAAAGTGACCTACAAATGCTGAACCCAAAAGGTGTACAAGTCCTACTGAATCCAGCTCCAGTCTCCTTGTTCACTTTGTGGCAATTTCTAAGGAAAATGGGGCTGGGAAGCTAGAGAAAGCCTATTCCACTGAGTAAACTGTGGGATTCGTTTCCCACTGCATGGTGCTGCATGGATGTGCAGTCTACCTATCAGCTGCACAGGGCAGCTCCACAGAGCAAAGTTTGGCCTGGACGCTACTTTTTCAAACAGCTGGGCACTTTCACCCCTCTTCTCTGCCAGCTTTAAACAGCCCTGTCCTATGCATCTCGAAATCTTAAAATGAAACACCAAGATAAAGACAAGCGCCACTCAGGGTTCATTGGTCTACTAATCTCCTCAAGAACTGGTAAAGAAAAATTCAAATCTTGGACCAGGGATATAGTTCAGCAGCACAGGGCCTGCCTGGCAAGCACAAGGTTGTGCATGAGTTCAAGTCCCCGGTACAAAAAAAGAAAAGAAAAGAAAAGAAATTGAATCAGATGCTAGTTGTAGTGGTGTCATGTAGAATTCCAGCATTCAGGAGGATTTAGTTTGAGGCCAACCTGAAATATGTAGGGAGGCCTTGTCTCAAAATATCAAGAATGAATGAATGAAAGACAAGAAAAAAAGAGAGGGAGGAAGGAGGGAAGGAAGTTTTTGATGGATACCCTAAATTCCAGTACCTGAAAGTGAGCATGTCACATGGTAGTTGGTATCCTGCAGTTTATTAAACAGCTGATCTTAAAAGAGGAAGATTATTTTTGATTATCTGAATGAACCCCATGTAATTAGACAGCCCGTACATCCCAGAGAGATGCAGAAGAGTAGTCGGGAGTGATACAGGTGAGGACTGAACCCATCATTACTGGCTTTGAAGATGGCACCAGTGGCAGCTTCTGGAAGTGGAAAGGCAAGGAGATGGCTTTTACTCTGGAGCCTCCAAAAAGGAACACAGCTCTTACAAACACATTTTAGCTCCATGAGACCTGCATTAGTCTGATCTGCAGACCTACCATAATTTGTATGGCTTTTAGCCACTAAGTCGGTGGTCATTTGTCAAAGCAGCAAAAGAAAATACAACAGAATTACTACAAATGGTGGGGACAAACGCTAGACGCAGAAGGGAGCCTGCAGATGATTCTCAGGTTAACTGGCTGGGTACTGTGACAAGAGCAGCCAGGTAAGGGCATCAGATAGTAGCACTGAATACTGAGGAAGGCGCCGCCTAAAGCAACCTCGATAACCCAGCTGGCGTACAAGGCTCCCCTAGAAAGCTCATCACTGTCACACTGAGCCAGCAGCCCCGCCCACCTTCCCGCTGCGATCCCTGAAGGCCTGCAGACGCGCAGAGGTAGAGGTCGGGGAGGGAGATGCAGAAGGTGGAGCTAAAAGATTACAGCGTCACCCTATCAAAGGAAGTGGACATACACGTAAATGTGCTCTATGCTTTGTTAAAAACCTAAGCTTAACGTGAGGGTTAAAAACTTAAGGTTGAAATGTGAGCTTCTAGTTCCAGTAATAGTTGGCCTTAGGCAATGTGCTGCAGAATACCTAGAAATACTCACTGCAATATAGCAAATACCCTGTAAAGTGCCCAAGTAGACTCACAGGAAAGTAAGGGAAATCAATGGGGGCCAATAGAAGAGTGAAAATCGATAGGGTTAAGCAGTCTCTTCTACTTTGGGTGACCAAGGAATTTGGAGGTAGGGCAGTAAAAAGGTGTTTGAGACAGGGTCTCTCTGAAGGTCAAGCTGGCCTGAAACTTTTGATCCTCCTATCTCAGTCTTCCTAGTGCTGGAATTACAGGCCTGTACTACTGTGTGTGGTGTCTAAGGATTTTTTGCCAGTCTGTCATCAAGGGGCTTTTTTGTTTAACTGACGTGGAATTCACCTAATATAAAATCAGCCATTTAAAAATCATACCATTCTTCCCGGTGGCACACACCTGCAATCCCAGCACTCAGGGAGGTAGGGCAAGGAGGATCGCTGTAAGTTTGAGGCCAGCTTGGGTTACAGAGTGAGTTCAAGACCGGCCTGCACTAAATACTCAGGCCCTGATTCAAACACCATTCAGTGACATTTAGTACATTTGCAATGTTGTGCAACTACAACCTTTCAAGTTCTATAGTATTTTCCTCACCCCAGAAAATAAAATCGCCTACCCAATAAGCAAGCATTCCCCATTTTCCCTGCCACTAATCCACTGGCAGCCAAGAATAAGCTATATGGATGTAACTCTTCTAGATAATTCCTATAAAGAAAACTATGTAGCTGATGACATTTTAAAACTTATTTTTTTCATTTACCATAACATTTTCAAAATTCATCTACTTTGCAGCATATGCCAATTCTTCTCTTTCATGGCTAAGTAATATTCTTTTGTGTGCATATACTACATTGTGCTCATCCATTCAAAATATTTTGGAATGGGATAGAGGTGGTGGTTGTGCTACACTGTGAATACACTACCCACTTTTCCGTTCCTTTCTTTTTGTTTTTTTGAAACAGGTTCTTGCTCTATAGTTCAGGTTAGCCTTGAACCCACTATGTAGCCCAGGCTGGCCTTGAACTTGTGGCAATCTTCCTGCTTCAGCCTCCCAAGTGCTGGGATTACAGGCACTGAGTCACAACAACTGTCTTAAACAGCACACGTTAAAATGATTAATTTTGTTATATGAATTACACCTCAAATTAAAACAAAAGCATTCAATCCTCATGACAACCTGATGAAGTAAGTCCTATTATTCTCTCCCTTTTAGAAGTAAGGAAGCAGATGCCAAGAGGTTCAGGAACTTTTCTAACAACACATATATAAACTATAAATGGCAGAATCAGAATCTGACTATGGACAGCTGGCTTCAGAGTTTACCCTCAATAATCAATGAAAGCTTTCTATAAATTACTAAAAAGAAGTACTAATATAAAACCCTCTGTTATGTATCAATTTTTTTTATGGACTAGTCTGAAAACACGGCCTACAGCCCAGTGTAGTATAAGCCCTGAACTTGTAAATGAATGTATGCCCCTCATAAATTCAATTCCCTATATGTATTCCAAATACTAAAGGTACACTTGGAACAAAGGTCTTTTTTTACATCAGGACTTGCTATATTTGTTTTCTAGCCAAGCAAACACAAAGTAGCTGTTACCTGAAGCAAACTATTTATTATTTATGTGAGTCTTATGCCAAGCTTAATACACACATCTTTTTTCAGAATTTAAAATTAAATGCCTCTTGATGCATTTTTTTCTTTTTTTCCCCGAGGACAGTTTGTTCACTTGTACAAAATTAGAAGGCACAAAATACCAGGACAATAACCACAATGTACGATACTGCTGTGCCACATAGGCATAAAATAAATCTATTAAGTCCCACAGAATTCTAACCATCTGCGTAGTTCTATTGACAATAATTACAATTTAAAAGAATCTATTTCCAGAGAAACACTCTTCTTTGTATCTTCCCAAAAACATCCTGTCCCTTCCTCCCCACCCCTCCCACTTAGTCACCGTGCACTGGAAGAACACGTCCAGTCCTGTGCCCACTCCCGGGAACTAGAAGCAGTGTGTCCCTCTGGCAGGGAAACGAAGCCAGAGTGGCAGGTGCAGGGTCAGAACCAACATCGCCCTGTGTCCTTACCCTACTGCGCATCGTTCTACTTCAGTTCTCAACACTGTTCAGCCAACACACACATGACTTTAACTTTGCTCCTCTCTTACACACATAAAGGGTTCACACCATAAACAGACACAGAATCTAGAAAGATGAATTCTTCCCAGCGACTATAAGAGAAGGAGAAAATTAAAAGTGGCTTCCACGTCTCACATTATGGAGCCTCCTCCCTCTCGCTTTCTCCCTCTCTCTCTCCCCCTCTCTCCTTTTGATGGTGATGGGGCTTAAACCCAGGGCCTGGCACACGCTAGGCAAACACTACCTGAGCCACATCCCCAGCTCTATACAATTGTTTTAATAACAAATATGTTAGTAGCTTTTAGTTTTGAAATAGGAAAAAAGCAAATATCTTTTTAAAAGACATCAGAATGCGAGAGAGTAACACACTCCAGCCACTCTCAGAGCATAATCTGTAGTTCCTTCAACACCCCCACGGCATTTCCAGGAGTCTAGAGTATGAAAACTCTTTCCATAAGCATTACTGTGGGCTAATAAGACACTATTTGCCATGTTCCATCTCATTCTCTCCCAGTGAAGTGAAAATTTCCAGAGGTTACATAATGTGTTACTGCAATAGATTGAACCGAGAAGCAGATAAAAGGATCCAGCTATCATAGTTGCAAAACTATAAAATGATAGTTTTATCCCTTTTGTACTTGGGAAACACAATTTAAAAAATATATTATGTATGTTAATATGTAATGGATTCAATATTAAATAAATAACTATCAACGATTTCAGTTTTAATTCCTACTATAATTTTGTTGGAACTACAAAAATAAAAGTTCATTCAACTCTGCAATAATTTTTAAGCATATAAAGAAGTCCTCTGACCAAACAATATGAAAATGTGCTGTTAAGTATGAAAAATACTATGTTACTAACAAACCTTTATTGTTTTTTAGCGGTCACCTTTTTTTGGTGTACTGGGGACTAAATCCAGGGACTAAACTCTGCACTCTGCCACTGAGTTCCATCCAACAGCAACTACCTCCCACACAGTCAGACCTTCCTTACTGCACTGCTTGGAAATTCCTCAAATTTGGTGCTCAACACATTCTGATGGGAACATTTTGTTTGTCTGCTACTCAAAGGGCAACCTAAAACCTACCAGTGTCAACTGCCTTGTAACTCACTACCCTGTCAGGCCAAAACAATGTGTTGGGTATTCATCCTTTAGGTGCCTTCCTTTCTTTCCTCTTACATTTACTAAATAATATTTTTAGATTGTGAAGGAAAACTCTACTCGATTCTATGCAGGACCACTGCTGCTGTCCACTTTGCTCAGTCCCAACACCGTATTCCTCTGTGAGTGGTGTCAGTTTGGAATGAGCAGCCTACTTCCCTGAGAATTTTACTTGGGATATTCTGTTGGACCTCATGGAGGTGAAGGTTTGTGGGAAAACAGTGCTGCTTTCTACTAGAAACTTTGGGGACTCACCCACCAAGGATACTGTAAGTTAAATTACTTGTTTTATTAATTAAACCTAATTTACTTGAGCTACAATGTTAGTGAAGGTTTGGGATTTCAAAATCTTGAGGTGATTTCCCCTCATCAAGTACCATAGTTGGAAAAGCTGATTTTCTTGTGAGATGAGCAAGATTATAAGATTATCTCTCATTCATTTTTATAATATATTCCACTGAGACTCCAAATTTATTTTAAAAAATCCAGGGCAGAAAACTGCTGTAACTGCCTCTGGATTCTGCCCACTTTTATTCTCCAGTCTAAGCAATCTTTATCCTTATTCTTTTCTGTTCTTTTCTTTTCTTTTCTTTTCTTTTCTTTTCTTTTCTTTTCTTTTCTTTTCTGTGAGTGTATGTGTGCGTGTGTGTATTAGTTACTAAGGATTGAACTTTCAGCTACGTCTCTAGTCCTTTTTATTTTGAGACAGAGTGTCCCTAAATTGCCCAACCTGGGCTCAAAACTGCAATCCACCTGCCTCAGTCTGCTGAACATCTGCAATTACAAGCATGTGCCACCATACCCAGTGTGCACTCCCTATGTTCTATTTACTTTATACCTTTAACACACTGCCTTTCAAATAATTCATACAGGTTGAGTTGTTTGTTTGTTTGTTTGGCACCGGGGATCAAACTCAGAACCACGCGCTTGCCTGGCAGGTGCTTAAGTCACTGAACTAAATCCCCAGCCCCAGGTTTTTAAAAAATTATGAAAAAGAGAATTCTCAGGAAAAAAATTTCATTAGCTCCTTAAAAAGAGAAATTCCATTTTAAATAAGAGACTTAGTAGGCCAGGTATGGTAACACACACCTGTAAACCCAGCACCCAGGAAGCTGAGGCAAGAGGATCACCTCAAGTTTGAGGCCAACATGGGTTACATAGTGAGTCCAGGTGAGCCTCAACTACACAGTGAGATGCTGTCTTTAAAAAAAAAAATGGACTTAGTCTATCAAATAAATATTTTTAAATCTTTGGGAATTTATTTCTTTGTTTGTTTCGGTCTTCACAGAAAATTTTTTTTTTTTTAAGACAGGGTCTCACTATGTAGTTCAGGCTGGCCTTTAACTTGATATGTAGCCCAGGCTGGCCTCGACCTCACAGTGATCCTCCTAGCTCAGCCTCCTGAGTGCTGGGATTACAGGTATGTGCCACCATGCCCTGCTCTTCATGGTAAAACTTTATAAGGATAGGTTAGTAGCAAATTTGAATTTTGAATCTACAACTCCAAATCACCTAATACCACACTTCTTCCAAGTTTCCTGAATATTTAACAAATTAGCTCAAAAACATATTCCTAATCACAGTGATGGCATAAGCCCATAATCCTAGTACTCAGGAGTCTGAAGTAGGAGAATTATGAGTTTAAGGCCAGCCTGGGTAATATAGGAACAGCCTATCTCAGAAAAAAACTCCTAAAAACAAATTTTAAAAGCCAAGTGGTGGCACATGCCTATAATCCCAGTAGTTGGGAGGCTGAAACAGGAGGGTCACAGCAAAAGTGAGGTCAGCCTAGGCTACATAGTAGGTTCTAAGCCAGTCTGAAGTACATAGGGAAAATAAAAAATTTAAGAACAAAAATAAAAAATTTAAGAACAAAAACATAAAGTGGGACATCTTGTGAAAAGATTGGCTATGTTATTTAGTATGAACTCTCCATATGCAAAGATATGGAAAACCATCCAGAAGAAAACAGAGAGACAATATGACAGATAGTGAAGATCTCCGGTTGTCTAGCTTTGAAATTTATGCTTTCTTATGTCCCGTTCTGTGTTGTTTTGTTTGTTTAATTTTACCCCCTTTAAAATAAAATTTAAAAAAAAGAACAAAAACATATTAATCTCCTTGTCTCCAAAAAAAATCTATACAAATTTAATAACTAATACTAGAGCAAATCAAAACAAACATAAAATAGCTACCATCTTACTCTGGACATGGAAAAAATGACAAACTTGGAGGGAAAAAACCCAGAAATTTGAAGTTTATGACCTTTGCATATAGAAAAGATGATGAAAAGACACGCCAAAGGCCTTACAAATAACCTCAAAAGCTTTCAACCTGAAAAACCAGAACAAAGTACAAACACTGCTTTAGCAAAATGCATCTAATTTAAAACAGTTAGGTCTTGAACGCATTTAAATGACTAGAAAAACAGATGTGATACCTACTAGAAGAACTGTAGAAAGAAAAACTAATAGGATTTGTTGATTTATTGGATACGGACTACAAGGAAAAAGGACAGACACTGGAGTGATGATACCACCACTGAGAGAAATAGCAAAGCCGAAAGAGGTCCCTGGTTTTAGGAACTCACTAGTTCAATCTCAGACACAGTAAATTTGAGATGATGATGAATCACCTACCTTCTTGTTTGGGTTCCAACAGCATCATGTATCCTATACGTATTAGAAAATTCTATTACACAGAAATTGTCTCACGACTGTTAGTTGTTAGTAAGTTTTTCTTCTGTATTAGACTATAGGTACCTCAGAGGAAGAAATTTAACAATGAGTAAATTAATTTAATAATTACAAGGCAAACAAAAAATCTTAGGCAGTCAGCAACACCAAATAGCAGCCTAAGAGCGAAATCACAGCCAGAGATAAAAAGGCAAGCAGTGTCAGACATGGTAGTACATAGCTGTAATCCCAGCATTCTGGGGGGCTGAGGCAGGAGGAATGCAAGTTCAGTACAGCCTGGGAAACTTAAAGAGACCTTGTCCAAAATAAAAAATCAAAAAAGGCTGGAGATGTAGCTCAGTGAGAAGGCCCTGGGTTTAATCCTCAGTAACACACACAAACACACAAACCAAATTCGCAGAAATCATTTTCAGCCTAAATTCATATAGATTTTTGGCTCTCTTTTGTGAAAACTTCCAGTTAGCACCTATATTTCTCAAGAACAAACCAACATCTACATTTCAGGTTACATCTCTAAAATATGGATTTAATTATTTTCTGGATCCAACTCTCTCTTTGTATAAATTAAAAATGTATGCAAACTACACATAAAGCTGAACTGAAGTTCTTGACACCACAGAGCAAGAATGAAAGTGAGATGTTAACCTGGTCAAGACTTTGGCCTCCAAGCATGGGAATAACAGCTAGGGACGCAAACCAACAATCATACCTGGTTGACATAACTAAGTTGTAAATCTGATGGTTTCCAAAATGCTATTCACCTTACATAAAAAAAAAAAGACATGAAAAATAGTTATTTAAAAAAAAAAAAGCAACACTAGTTCCCAAGTCATTTCCCAGAGATAAGTTGAAAAATGGCTGAGCTGTAGCAGCAGTACTGAAACCAGTGTACTGTGTCTCCTGTGGAAATCCATGGTATTATTGGACAGAAAAATTATTTTTAAATGAAATAAAGAAAACAACCAAGATGTATTTCCTGTGGCAGATACTGAGAGAATGAAATTGTAAAAATTAAAAGCCACTTACTAAGGTTTACTTACAATAAGTGACTTTCATATTTAAAAATGTTACTTGGGCCAAGGATTTAGCTCAGCAGCATAAGCGCCTGCCTGGCAAGCACACAGTTGTGAGTTCAATCCCTGGTACCAAAAAAAAAAAAAAAAAAAAAAGTTACAGTGGAGTGTGGTAGCACATGCCTGCAATCCTTGCACTTGGGAGGCTAAGGAAAGAGGTCTGCTGTGAGTTCAAGGTCAACCTGGGCTAAATAGTGAGTTCAAGGCTGGCCTAGACCACAGAGCAAGACTGTCTCCAACAAAAAAACAAAACAAAAACTGTTCACTTAATCAGTTAATAGGCATCTTTTTTGATGTAACAACCAAGCTAATTTTCATACATCTACAAATACGTAAGGATTTTTATTTTCCTTTTTTTTTTTGTTTGCTAATTTTTTCACAGACAGCAGATTGAACCCAGGGCTTTCACATTGAGCTATATCTTCAGCCCATTTTTATTTTATTTTATTACTTATTTGTACCAAGAATCAAACTCAGGACCTTGTGCTTGACAGGCAGGCACTGTGTCACTGAGCTGTATCCCCAGCCCCATTTTTATTATTCTGAGGCACTATTCTGCTATGTTGCCCAGACTGGGCTCAAACTTGTGATCCTCCTGGCTCAGTCTCCCAAAGTGCTGGGGTTACAGGCATGTGTCATCATGCTCAGCTACACAGATATACAAGTTAAACAGAAAGTGTAACGAAGGGACTGGAGGGCATATGCTTAGCATGTGCAAGGCCCTAGATTCAATTCCCAGCACCAAGAAGAAAGGAAGGCCTAATGGGCAACACACGTGAGTGTTTGATGGAAAAAAACATGAACTTTGGGATAACATAAACCCGGGTTTAGGTCTAAGCACTAGTGTACTGTATATTATATGAGAAGTAACTTTCAAACCTCCATGCCTTAGTTTCCCATTTGTTACTCTGGGACCAACAAGTGCTTGTCAAAATTGCTACAAAATGTTATACTTTAATTACAAAAACCAAATAGTATCACAGCCAGCACTCTACAAATTCTGGACACTAGACCAGAGTGGTACTGTCTGCTTCCTGACATGGCCTATACAAACCGCCTACCTTTTGGACTCAGGCTGTGAACAAGTTCTGCGCTCTTAACAAGACCCATCTTAAACAAGCTCTGCAAAGTTTGTATCTTACCATGCTATCCACAGTGATTTTTCATTTTTCTGTGAGCTTCACACCTTTGCTTTCCATCCTGCCTCTGAATCACATGGCTGCTGTTAACCTTTCTTAACCATTCTATACGCAGTGAACTTTTGTGTGATGTGACTTAAGTGTTACCAATACTTTTAGTAACTGAGACTGGAATAAAAAAAGCCTGTGATGGAGCTGAGTGTGGTGGCACAGTCCTGTATTCCCAGCCTGAACACAATGACCCTAGACTGAGCAATGTAGTGGCTTAGTGAGACCTTGTTTCAAAAAGGGCTGCAGATATAGATCAGTGAAAGGTCCTGAGTTCAATGCCCAGTACTGCAAAAAAAGAGATAAAAAGGAGAAAAATAGGGGGAGGAAGGGAGAGAATGCTTATGATTGCCTAGTTCACAGCTAGCAAGTAAAATCGAGTACTCAGTAAAACAGCTGGGGATTTGACTCAGTGTTATGTATAGGCCCTGCCAGACATGTGCAAGGTCATGAGTTCAATTCCTGATACCAAAAAAAAAGGAGTACTCATTAAAATAAAGCAGTTTGTAATAGCTAAATTTTGGAAACAGCTCACATGCCCATTAAGCAATGAATGGATAAAGAAGTTGTGGTCTGTTTATATAGTGGAGTACCACTCTGCCATAAAGTAGGATAAGCTTGAGACATTTCTAGCTAAACGGATGTGCCTTGGGATCATACTCTAAAGTGAAATAAATCGGACACACATGTTTAAATATCACATTGTTTCTCTAGTGTGAGAAACCAAAGGAGAAATTAGAATCAAAACATGTAATGAGTATTGGGAAACAGGAAGAAAATGTCTGAATGAGAAGGGGAACAAGGGAGGAGGAAGGGGGAAAGGAAGATGACTATTAATTACATGATACAATTTTTGGTCCTGAATGTAAAGAATTCTCAAAAATTCAAATACAACTCAATTTAAATTTTTATACATTTGAGTCTCATTAGATTCCTTTTGACAGATTTTACCTATAGATCTATACATTTGGAAAAAAGGTTTTTTGTTGGATTTTTTTGGGGGGGAGTAGACATGGAACCCAGACTCCTTTTTTTTTTTTTTTTTTTGACAGGATGTTGTTGGCTAGTTCAGGCTGGTCTTGAACTCACTATGTAACCCAGGCTGACCCCAAACTCACAGCAGTCCTCCTGCCTCAGCCTCCCAAGGGCTAGGATCACAGGCATATGCCTTTACACCCATCAGTGGAGCCTTCAATTGGACATAAAGCATTTTCTTGAAACAGACCAATTCTTGTTTTGAGATTATATGCAGTTATCCCAGAAGGTGCTACAAACCCCTCAAAACCAGTAATTTACTTTGATTTCTAAAATATGTGTGTATACTGGGGTTGAAGGCATAGCTGTGTGGTAGCATAGGTCCTTAATATGTGGCAAACCCTATATTCAATCCCAGCACACCAGAAACAAATAAAGCGTGTATATTTGCATAACATCACACTTAATGTTCAAGAATGCAGGATTTGGAAGAAAATGAATAAACAAGCCTAAAATGTCCATTCAAAAAGGTTGTAAGAGCCAGGTGTAGTGGCTCATGCCTTTAATCCTAGCACTTAGGAGGCTGAGGCAAGAGGATCATTGAGAATTCGAGGCTAGCCTGGGCTACGAAGTGAGCTCAAGGCAAGCCTAAATTGCATAGAGAGACCTTGTCTCAAAAAAAAAACAAAACAAAAAAACAAAAACAAGTTGTAAATCAACATCTTAAACAATAATCCAACAACCCTTTGGGAAGAAGCAATTATACCAGGCAGCCCTGGAGTCTATAGCAAGATCATGCAGCCAGCAAGAGACTGCTGAGCAGAGGCACAGAGGGGCTCTCACTTGGGCAGCCTGGCTCACAGAAGGCTCCCAAAAGGCACCCAAGTGCTTTCAACCAACTGCACTAAGCTTACTTTCTATGATCTTCTCTAAGCACGGGTTGAACCCAATGCTCAGGAGGTTTAATTGAATATCAGTTTTCACTACACTCCTATGACATTAAACACTAATATTAGTTTTCTCATTAAAAGTAGTTACATTTTATAGTTAAATTTTTCTTTTTGTAGCAAACAAAAGAAAGTAAGGGCTGGGAATTTAGTTCAGAAGCATAAGTGCCTGCCTTGCAAGGGCATGGTCTAGAGTTCGAACCCCGGTACCAGTAACACAAACAAACAAAAAAAATTAAGCTCTAATATGTGGCTTAACTTTAATACAGAGGTCTGCAAATCAGAGTTTGAGAACTACTCTTCACTGTGATGGTTCAAAAGAACAAGAAAACACGAAGCAGGCTGGGATTGAACTTGGTGGTGTGTTCGATCTCCAGCACTGCCAGAAAAAAAAAAAAAACCCACACAGAAAGCAACGTTTCATTCAGATATATATTAAAAACAGTACTGCCCCAAGGAAAATATTCTTAGACAAGTATATATATTAGAAGGTAGATACAGTGGAGCAAACCTATAATTCCAACATTTTGGAAGCTGAGACAAAAGGATCACCATGAGTTCAAAGTTAGCGTGGGCTACACAGTAAATCCAAGGCCAGCCTGAATCACTCAAACAAACAAGTTGGTGTGGTGATGCACACCTGTAATCCTAGCACTAGGGAGGCTGAGGCAGGGGATCACCACGAGTTTGAGGCCAGCCTGGGATACAAAGTGAATTAAAGGCCAGCCTGTCTCAAAAAAAAAAAAAAAAAAAAAAAAAAAAAAAAAAAAAAAAAAAAAAAAAGTCAAGCAAACAAAATGTATATAGGTATAGATATCTTAGATAACCTCATGTATCTTATAGGAGTAAAAACTCAGCAATTTCAGGGCAAATAATTTCAAGTGGAGTTTTAACAAAAGAAAAATAAGCAAAAAGAGAGAAAAAATGCCTTTGTAGATTAAATAGACAACACAAAGATCCATAAAAATTGCTTGTAACTACAAATAAGAGTTTTATGGAAACACAGCTCTGCCTGTTCATTTATACAGTATTTACAGCTGCTTTCACAATGCCACACAATGTCAAGTAAGCTGTGACACAGTCCATTCACAATGACTAAAATAATCGCCCTCATAATAAATGTTCACCAGCTCCATTTATTTACACCACTTACTATCTAGAACTACTTTATTTTTTGTTTAATTATCGTCTGACTCCTCTATGGGAATGCACGCTTCATGAAGAAAGAAACTTGTTCTCCACTGTATTCCTAGCATTGGTAACAATGCATGTCACATGGAACGCATTTGATAAAGGTACTGAATGAATAGCATTTAATGAAAGGAAAAGAGAACAAGTATGTCCTATCTCCCCATTCTGTCTTACTCTCAAACTATTCAGCCCACCACTCTACCAGAATTGGGCTTCTCAACTGCCAACTGCATTCATCATGTCGATAAATCCAATAGGTAATCCTCTGTCCTCAACTTACTTGATCTATCAGTAGCATCTGATCCTTTGGTTAACTCTACAACCTTCTCCCCCTAAACACTTCCTTCTCGCGCCTTCCACAACGCCACACTCTCAGCTTTCCTCCTATGGCCCTTCCTTAATCTCTGTTTCTGTGATCTTATTTCCCCAACCTCGTTGTTCCCTCCATTCCAGACACACAGGCCTCCATGACCATCAGAAATACGTCAATCATGCCTCCATGTCAATCCCTCTATATGGCGTGAAAGGCTTTTGTGGGGAATCGAATGAATTAGGCTTCCTGAATAAATCACATTTGTAAAATACTATCACCTAATTCTCAAAACAACCACAGGAGGGGGGTATAATTTCTCTCATGTTACAGATTAGGAAGTTTCATGGCTCACTTAAACTAACAAATTATGGAGTTGAAGTTCAACTCATTTAGTCTACACAGAATATGAACTCTCAGTGAAGCTTTTGGGAGCCAAAAAGAGATGATTCAGATATTCCTCCGAAGTCACAGTGACTCCAACAGCAGTTGGAGAGTTAAGGACATGAGAAAGGACAGTGAGAAGAAAAGAACCAGAAGCAGAAAATTATTTAAGTTAAAAAACAGAAAATTTCAAGGAAAACGGAGGGGTGTCAAATGGAACTAGACATCCAAAAGTCCAAAAACCTAGCACACACCTCACAGTGGCTGCATCTGCAATGACGGGCAACACTGATCCTACCTTATTTTTTTTAAAGACCCTTTTCTGCCGATACTAGACAGACATATCATCCTAATGGATATTACAAATTGACCGTGGCAAGCGTGTGAAGTAGGCTGTAACTAGTAGGTTGGTTAAGCAACGCACTTTCACAGTTAGGTTCTCCACCAGCCCAGTTTAGCAAAGTCTGTGTGCGCATGCGGGGGTGGGGGGAATTGGGGGAATGACACGACTGGCTTTAAACTCCAACAAGCAAAGAAAACTGCAGTGATCTGGGGATACGAGGCCAAAGCGGTGCCCAGGGCGCCAGGTGAATGTCGGCCCTCACCCCAAAATCTTCAGCAACTGTCTACGGTATATTCCACTGGATTCGGTCAGGACTGACCTCACCCACACTGTCCCCCTCTCAAGGCCCATCCCCCAGCTGTATCCAGGGGACAGCACCCAGGAAGCCCCCACGCTCCGCTGCGGCCCGGGCGCGAAAACCCCGCCTCACCACGGCTCCTGCCACGGCGTGGACCAAGCTTTCGTAGGACAGCACGGAGGCCATTGATGCGGCTTCCGGCAGACTAGTCACACTTTCCTCACTAAGCCGCTGCCAGTGGAGTTAGAAAAGAGCTCCGAGAAACCTGGCGTGAAGGCCACAAACCCCGCCCCCTCAGAGTCCCCCGCTTCCTCTTAGAGGAACCACTTCCGGGTCACGGGGCGCCTTCAGTAGCCTGTCAGAGCCTGTACGGAGCACGAAAGAAGAGGGAATGGAAACGCCCCTGGGCGCCGATTGGCCTCCGGGCATGAGCGGAGCTAGGCAATGCGCTGCTCTGGGACCCCTGGACCTAGGGTGCCAAGGTGTTTGTGGCATCAGTTGCCAGTTCTGCAGGTGTTGAGACAGTTTTCTGATACAACGGAACCTTCACGACTATCGCACTGAGAACCTCAGAAATTCTGATGACTTTTCCCCACTTCCCTCCAATGGACGTGCTGTGCTGGTGATAGCTAAGATGAGGGACTCCAGGGGTTGTCTCCAATCTGTCTTTCTTTGCGACCTCACCACATTTCCTTCTATCCTCGTGCTGGCCCTAGGGGTGGAAGCCAAGGTCTCCCGCTTGGTAGGCAAGCGCTACACCGCAGAACTATACCCCCAACCCTTTTTTATTTTTGAAACAGTGTCTTAATAAATTAGCCAAGCTGGCCTGGAACTTGCTATCCTCCTGCCTCAGCTTCCGGATTAGCTGGGACTACAGTCATGCGCCACCACTCCTGACCCATCTTTTCTACCGTGGAGGTCACATTTTGGTCAACTGGAACTAGGTAACTGTGCAAGATTTTCCTTTCCGGGGGCCGGGGATTTAGCTCAGCGGCTTAAGCGCCTGCCTGGCAAGCGTGAGGTCATGAGTTCGATCCCCGGTACAAAAAAAAAAAAAAAAAAAAAAAAGATTTTCCTTTCCGAAAATACCGGAGATATGGCTCAAGGAGAACCTGAGCAACAGAAAATCAAAATGATAGGTGAAAGCCTAATAATGTAGTTGACAACTATGAAAGTCATCTAACTTCAGTGGTTTCCACCTTTGTGGAATAACAATATTACTGCAAATTCCATTGCTGAAGATTTTTATAAAATAGGCATATCTTTTGAAAATACTAAAAATCTTGTTTCCCATGTTAGTGATAACCTCACTACACGTAACTTAAGAAACCTTTAACCTCGGTCATATTGTTAAGACCTTTAACCATATCTTTCCACCTTTAACCTCGGTCAAATTATAAGACATTGTTTCTGAGTGTTCCTGGTGGACTGCAAACTCTCACCCTGGGCACTTCTCCCCCCACTTTGGTAGAGGGAATTGAACTCAGAACCTTGCACTTCCCAGGCAGGGACTTGTGCTGCTGAGCTATATCCCAGGCACCACTCTGTCTTAAATGAGGTTCAGAACCAGTTTAGTTAGTTCCTTTAGTGACAGGATTGAGGGGAAAAGGAAGAGGTTGAAGAAAGCATTAGGATGTTATGCACATTTACCTACTCATGAAAAATGCAATCATTACTGTATTGTAAACATATACCAAACAAGAAAAAATAATATACTGGATTGGCTAGGTATGGTGTCCCATGCCTGTAATCCCAGCACTCTGAGGAAAGATGCCAAGTTTGAGGTACATGAGACCCTATCTCATGCATAAAAACAGCCAGGCATGGTGGGGCATGCCTGTAATTCCAGCATTGAGGTTGAGATAGATCGTAGTGAGTTTAGGCCAGTCTGAACTATGAGTTCACCACCAGCCTGCACTACATAGTAAGCCCTGTCTCAAAACAATAAAAAGCTTTCAGTGAAGTGGTGGCCCTTTTTCCTTTTGAAAAACTCCAGAGGCCTGTCTTGTAACGGCCTGGTCTCCACGTGGGGAAGCAGTTGTGGCTTCATGGCTCATTGGATAGCCAGTTGCTACAAACCATATACAAAATAGCCCCAGAGCTGAGGATTTAGCTCAGTGACATAAGCACCTGCCTAGCAAGCAAGAGGTTGAGTTCAACCCCCAGTACCTAAAGAACAAAACAAAACAAACGTAGCCTTGGAAATGTGAGTGATCTGTGCCAACGAACTTGTAAGTAGGACTCTCGTTCTTTCAAATGCAGCTTTCTGTTGGCAATCCTAGAATTTTGTGCTGTCATTGGGTCTACCCTTCAATCTCTTCAGTGACATAACGGGTAGGGTTAGCCTGTGCACTTACTAAAACTGTAAGATGTGACTACTGCACAATGTAGTAAAGATGTGGATAAAGTTGTAAATAATGGGATGGGGGCAGGGTACAGCCAGTGTCAGATTCCTATTTAAAACCTGCCAACAGATGTAGCTAGGTGCTACCACCACCACCACCACCATCAGTCTACTCTCAACCATCAAGTATTAGATTCTAAGGAGCACACACCCTAGATCCCTCCCATTAGCTGTTCAAAGTAGAAAGGTCACACTATGAGCGTCTAAGGCCACCACTGACAGGGTATGAGATAGAGCACAGGTGGTAATACAAGCAATTACTAGGTGCTGGGCAGATGAAACTTCACTCAACTGCACTTACTGCCTATTGACGCTGGTTCTGAGGCTTAGAAACCCCACATACAGGCAATTAACATAAGTGGCTGTTTCCTCACCATTAAAATACTAATGTGGTGATAAAAACACGGGTGTGGTGGCACACACATGTAATCCCAGCACTCTGGAGGCTGAGGCAGGAGGATCCTTTTGAGTTGCAGACCTGCCTGGAATACAAAGGGAGGTTAAGGCCAGTATGAACTGTGTGAGGCAGTCTCAAGACCAAAAAAAAAAAAAAGTGAAAGTAGTATTTACTCTTACAGTGTCAGTATTGACAAACTTGCTTACAGCAGTGGCTGGCACAGGCAAGCACTGCTTCCTGATAAGCTGTGCAGTTCAGGTGCACTAATGCCAGGTGCAGTCCTGGCAAATTTCTACCTTTACCCTACAAAGCTAGTATGTCCTTGGGCGGCAGACTTCCAAATTCATACCCAAAGTCTTTCTTTTGGCCACATAACCACACAGCTATACTAACAATTTTTCGTCTTTCCTTGCAGCTAAATATGGCATTAACAAGAAAGGAAATGTTAATTTCATCTTAGCTTCAGGATCTTAGCATGTTTCCCTGACTTCTCCAGCCTCTTCAGGCTGTTACAGGAGCAATGCCTTTGAACCCATAAATAGAAACTACACGCCAAGCATGGTAGTACTGACCTCTGGACAACTACTGGCTTAATCACAGCTGCCTGAAAGGCTGAGGCAGCAAGTTCACAAGTCTGAAGTTAAACTGGGCAATGTAGCGATACCCTAACATAAAAAAGGATGGGGATATATATACAGCTGTGTTAGACAAAGCCTTGCCTACCATGTGTGAGGCACTGAGTGGAACACCTGGCGCGCAGACACACACACACACACAAAGACAAAGTGCAACCCTATACAAATTAGGTAAATGTATTTTCAGGTATCCTTGTTCACAGGCCTAATAATCTATACCTAACAGGTATAGATTATGCTCAGCAAATAATTTCAGGTAAAGCCTAGGGATGTAAAGTAGAACAAATGCTTACAAGGGGAGTCAATATTCAGTTTGAAACCATATTTTATTTTTAACGTGACTAGAAATATCCAATGACTGTATTTTTAAGCAGAAAATGCCTTTTCCTTTTCCTTCTTATAGCATCATTAGCACAAAAAACATTGTTTTAGAAATGATATTGAATCTTTATGAAGACTGTATTTTGTATTTGAGGAACTTAAGCACAGGACACATTTTCAGAAGAGCAACTTCATGTTCACCCATTTGTGGTAGTATCTGCAGTGTCAGAATATAGTTAGGTCATATATAGTACAAAGCCCAGGAACAAAGGGGTCTTGAGTTAAGCACAGTACACACTGAAGATGTTGAGACAACAGCACACACATGAGCAAAAAGAACATAGGCAAGCTCAACTCCAATATTATATGGTGGGTGTTTCCAAAGATTATCAAAGCATGCGCCATTAGCACACAGCTTTTCCTCATTTAGGTGAGATAAATTTTTTTCATTGTGTACAGCAAAGGGTTAGAACCAGAATAAACATGATTTCAGAAATGTACTAATTTAGAAATGTACATTATGAAATTTATTATTTACTCTTACAGGGAAAGGAGGGAGACAGCAGATGTGAGGATAGTTTTCCGAATTTAAGAAAGAGCTGAAAAGGAGAAGAAATCTTCATAGTGCCAGCAACTCCACAGCAAATAACTGTGGCTTTCATCTGGGTTTCTTTTGGTACTGGGGATTGAACTCACGATTGCACATTTGCCAAGCAGGCACTTACACCACTGAGCTAAAACCCCCGGCCCCTTCACCTCTTTTATAATTTATCTTCCATCAAGCAGTTACTTTCTGTATGTGTAGCAAGTAATTCAAATCATATGCTCTTCAGAATACACAAGTGAGTACTGTAGGATATACTTTAACTATACAAAGTTAAAGATCAAATGCCAGAGGGAATCTCTCCTTCCAGTGTCTTGATATGACAAGATTTTTCAGACTGCAGTATGACACTTAAATAAGCAATTTCAAGACCAAGGAAAGAAATCACACCTGTTACAGGTATCACCTGACATGTATTATGTACTAAATTAAACCCAGCATTAAATATGCTTGCACAACTATACTGGGAATGGTAGTAACATGACACTAGTGGGAAAAAAAAAATTATCTTTAGCTTCAGAAGATTAAAGGGGAAAATATAAGCAGAAAGCAAACAGAATTGGTCATTTTCTGATGAAGAAAGATATTTCTGAACAGATATACAAAAAGAAACATACTCCTGTATTTTCCCTAGTGGAAATGGTATGAAACATTTATTTGGTATTTTGGACAAGAACAGAACTAAATAACCCAACTCCACTGTGGCTTAGAAAAAAGATCACCCCTTCAGCACAGTGTAAGATGTAACTGCAAACTGTACAAGGGTACATATTATATACAACATTGTGTAAGACTGCTGCTGCCCTACCAGTACTTCCAGTCCCTAGCAAGATCAGATTCAAATACTGGTGGTCCCAATAGTTATACTGAAATAAATCACCTTAAAAAAAAGAGAAACCGTTAAAAAGCCAAATCAAAATGCCTTAGTAATCATATATCCAACCTAAACTTCATCTTTTTAAATGAGATTTGCTACCCACCAAAAAAAAAAAAAAAAAACTATTCATTCACACTAAAGCCATAAATCTTCATACTGAAGTATCTTCATACTGAAGTATCTTCCTTGCCCAATAATTCAAAGGAAAAATCTAAAATGATTAATAAAAAAAATAGGGGTTAATAGGCCCTATGAATTTGTTTTAAATCTTTGTTATGCTCTAAAAAGTGTTTAAGGTTTGTAATTCCTAGTAGGAAAACATTATCTGAATGAATCGCTAATGGTAAACCATTGTAAAACACTTCAGCTCCATTTTGTGCAGAGGGGAAGGGATTATCTTTGAAGCACCCCAGCTCTCATGATGAGGTCAGAGGTACACTGGTTTGTATTATTGCGAACATCAAGTGATCTAGGTTGCTTTTCTTTTAGGAAGGGCTTTGTTAGATGAGCATTATGCTTGACCTCCAAATTTGGCTGACAATTTACTGATGAGATTCATAACCTTTGGATTACTCTGGTATTTTGACATATTTGCAGGATTCTGGGCCACATCCTGGAAGGCCACCATAACTTCTGGATCCTGCAAAGAAAGAATTTTTTTAGCATTTAAAAACGTCTCCCATTAAAAATAAAAAAATGTTCCATTATATTACCAAGTTTAATATCCCAAAGCCAATCTCCTTAGACTGATAATTTTGCCACGGTAAGATTAACTGGAGTTTAGTCTGAAGTACAACTATTAATAATATGCACTTCTCAAAGTCAAATTCACTTAAACTAGATAATGAAATAAAGCACATTCAATACTATTACTAAAAACGAACAACTGGATATAATTACCAATTACTAGTTCCTAAAAAACCAATTTTTAAAGACTTAATCTACTCACTCAAAAAAGGAAATCAATATTACCAACAAAATTAGCTATTTGTAACTTAGATAAAAAGTGGCTAAGAAAGTAACCTGTTATGAAATAAATATGCAAGACGTGCCTCACTGGTTAAAGTCTAGCTTTCTTCTTCAGTCTCACCTGCATGGCTGCAAGGACCTCTGGATCACTGAGAATCTCATTGAGACCAGGCATTCCTGCCATGCCTGCTCCCATTCCAGGCATCCCTCCTGGGAAATTACCAGGCATTCCCCCAGGAAAGCCACCTGCAAGAATAAACGAAAGAACCGTATGGCACCAGCCATACTCCCAAGTTTTTTTTTTTTTTTTTTTGGGGGGGGGGTCCTTTTGAGATAGGGTCTCACTATGCAGTTCAGGCTGGCCTTGAGCTCACTTTGTAGCCAGACTGGTCTCTAACTTGCCACGATCCTCTTGCCTCAGCATTCAAAGTACTGGAATTACAGGAGTGTACCACCACAGCCAGCTTACTTTCAAGTCTTACCCACTGTGCTAATTTAAAAACATATACACATTCAAGTAAACACAAAGTAATCCGAATGTTCTGATTATAGTTAAAAGAGAAACTGTAACTTAAAACTAAAACTGAAAAAGTCAGTTATAAAATTAAAAAGCATCTCAATCATCTTTTTATCTTAATTCCTTTCCTCAATATTATTTGCCAGTTTCAACTTAAAAGTTGTTTCTGTGTATCCTGATCTATGGGCGTTATTCCCCCAGAACTATGTAATATGTGTCACAAAAATTTATGGATTTCTGATTTAAAACCCAGAAATAGTCTCTCAATGGAATACTGGTGAAGTCAGCACTTTTTTTTTTTTTTTTTTGACACAGGGTCTGTGTATTTCAGGGTGGCCTAGAGGTTCACTATGTAGCCCAGGTTAGCCTTGAACTCAAGGCAATTCTCTTACTTCAGCTTCTATGTGCTGGGATTACACACATATTACTACTCCTAGCATGAAATCAGCACTTACGTGATTTTCTTTTTTTTTGTACTGGGGATCAAACTCACGACCTTGCACTTGCCAAGCAGATGCTTAGGCCACTGAGCTAAATCCCCAGCCCGAAATCAGCACTTATAATATGCACTCCTGGTAACTGTTCTTTACAGAGAACAATTTTCTAGCAAAAAAGGATTTTCATTCCTTTGAGTTATATTTTAGATTATATTCCCACATTATCTGTTTCTTTGGTACCATAAACTGTATGTCCATTGGAAGTACTCTGAAATCATTACTATTCTAACAAAAGGAAAAATAGGCAACAATATATTCTACAGAGCCAAAGCTACTACAAATAAAGTCATTAAAAAAAAAAAAGAAAAACACATGTAACACTCATTCTAGCATCTTAGTGGTAATTCAAACATGGCCATAAATAATCACACATGAAGAAATCTAATGAGACTTGAAAATTTCTAGCTTCTCTCGTAGCCCCTTATTGATGCCAATGCTTTGAAAAATTACTTGTTAAACATTAAAAAATGTACTTGGCCAAGACTTATCAAATTAGGTAACAGGGCCGGGAATATAGCTCATTAGCACAAGCGCCTGCCTGTTTCTGTTAAGTGCAAAGTCCTGAGTACAATATCCGGTACCAAAAAATATTGAGGTAACAAAGTACAACAAAAACACTCTCTAGTCCTAGTCCACATTAGTGATCATTTTCCAAACCAAAAGTGCCTGCTATTTTACAAACATATGGTCCGAGCTAAAAGCTTTTTGGTTTTCTTTGGTACAGAGATGAACTCACGACGGTGTGCTTTCAAGGCAGGCGCTTATGCCGCTGAGCTAAACCCCCAGCCCCTTATTTTGTTATTTTTAAAATGTTACTGGGTGTATACTCCTGAAGAATACAATTTACATTTTGTAGCTTTAGACCAAATAACTAGTTAGGTCTAACCAGTGGCATACAAGAATAAATGACCTCTATAAAAAAAAAAAAAAAAAAACTGTAGTTGACTGGTCTTGAACAATATGTAGCCTAGGCTGACCTTGAATTCCCAGAAATCCTATAGTCCCAGACTCCCAAGGGCTAGAATTACAGATATATACTATGTCTGGCTACATATACTACCTAAGATTATATTTACAACATTTTAGCTAGAAGCAAGAGTTGAGAAGAAAAAACATTTTCAATGTCCTCCTGGTCTTGGTATAAATTTTCACTGCCTTGTTCAGGAAATAGTCCATAACTGTTTGTGTCACACATACACACCCACACCCACTTATACCTGCATGCTAGTCTCTTGGTACCATTCAAAGGTATGCCTTCCTAATAACTTCTCATCCCAACACTTGCAAGGAAGAGAAGAATGTGTGTTTTATGTATTTATTGGTTTTTTTGACAGTTTACATTCTGTAATTCAGGCTGGCCTTGAACTCACTGTGTAGCGCAGGCCAGCCTCCAACTCAAGGTGATCCTCCTGCCTCAGCCTCCCAAGTGCTGGTATTACAGGTGTGCGCCACCATGCCCAGTTTAACAATGTGTTTTTGTTTTGTTGTTTTTTCAGACAGGGTCCCACTATGTAGTGCAGGATGGCTTTGTTTAGGTAGCTCAGGTTGGCCTCAAACTCATGGTGATCCTCCTGCCTCAGTGAGTGCTGGGATTGCAGGTGTGCACCACCACGCTGAGCAGAATGTTATTGTTATACTAGATTTGAAAACCTTTTTAGTGTATTTCACATGGTGTCCTCGTGAATACCACTGTACAGAAAACAATTCAAGGATGGCCATTCAGAGATAGGTAACATCTCAACAAATAATAAAGTACAATGGAGACTATTTAAAAAGTACACCTCTCAGATTGTGAGAAAAAAAGCACTATATTTCCATTAACATAAAAAGTTTAATAAAAATAAAACTTTCTAGATGTTAACATTCTCAGTATTCCAAGAACAATGGAACTAAATATATTTAGCACATAAATCAATCTGTATGTTATCCCTACAGATACCAACACACATCTGAGCCTCCAAAATCAGAATATATCTTAATTATTTAAAGTACTAATAGTTTTACTTGTTCTTTAAATATACCTGGAAAAGAGCCATACTGAGCTCCTGATTGTCGTCTGGCTTCTTCCTCCTTTAAAACAAAAGGGAAACAAATTATGTAATGTGGATGCAGGGAAGTCTGTGCCTATCCCTAATTATCCATCCAAATTCTTGAAAAAGTACATTAGACCAGGGCTGGGGATTTAGCTCAGTGGCTTAAGCACCTGCCTGGCAAGCGTGAGGTCATGAGTTCGATCCCCGGTACCAAGAAAAAAAAAAAAAGTACATTAGACCAAAAGATGTATCCTACACCCCTTCAAAAGTTTCCTTCCTTCCTTCCATCTCTCTCTCCTTTCTTGATAGCTCAGGCTGACCTCAAACTCCCACTGATCCTCCTGCCACAGCCTCCCAAGGGCTGGGATTAGAGATGTGTACCACTGTGCCCAAATCAATTGCCAGGCTCAGCATCTTTCACTAATAGCCATGAATCCACTATTGTAACTGAAGGAATCCTAAACAATTCTAAAACATCCTCAAAATCCCCCACTTAACAATACTCCCATACTTAAGTATTTGACCAGGAAAGAATTCTCACTTAAAATTGATTTTCAGTACTAGGGATAAAACTCATGACCTCCTACATGATAGGCAAGTACTCTACTACGGAGCTATATATCCCTTCCCAAATTTTATTTTAGAGAAATATTAAAAGAAGAATATAAACTTTGTGAAACATAAGCTGACTTAAGAATATTTAAAGACTAAACGATCACCACAAATAAAACACGTAAGACTCCTTTTAGGTAGTATCAGCCTACAGATTACATAAAGAACCTAGGAATTAAAATTCTACCCTAAAGCCCTGATCTACTTTAGCACCCTTTCATGGGTTATAGAAAATTTATCCTCTGGTGGGCTGGGGATGTAGCTTAGTAGCAGAGTGTGCTTACTTAAATGCACTAGGCCCTGAGTCCAATGCAAATAAGGAGGAAGGAAGGAAGGAAGGAAGGAAGGAAGGAAGGAAGGAAGGAAGCAAGCAGGGAAGGAAAGAAGGAGGAAGGGGAGGAGGAGGGTGGGTGGGAGGTTAGGAGAGACAGACAGACATTACCCTCTGGGCCTTCTCATGCTCTTCTCGAGCCTTCTTAACCCTTTCTATTCTTTCTTTGATCTCTCGTTCTTCACGTTTTCGTTCATACTTCCTCCGATGTTCAGCAATTTTCTGGGCCTAGGAAACAAAGAGCCACAGAAAGTAAGTCACTCCAAATACACTACTATAGTAGATAAAGACAATATGACAGTTACTTTTCTTTGTGGAGAGTTTATTCAGTATGTAGTTATTTAAAAAAAAGACAACAGATTCATATTAACAGAAAAAGACCTAATACAAACTAAGGCTTTAACAAGACCATAAAGTACATAAGACACTGTGAAATACAGAAAAGAGATAGAGATATACACTTACAAATGTCATATTCACCCAGGTATGGTAATGCATACCTGTAATGCCAGCACTTAGGAGGCTGAGACAGGAGGATTGCTGCAAGTTCAAGGCCAGCCTGGGTTACAAAATGAGTTCAAGGCCAGCCTGAGCCGCATAGCAAAACCTTGTCTCAAAAAAAAGTTACAGGGGCTGGGGATTTAGCTCAATGGCATAAGCACCGGCCTTGCAAGCACGTGGTCATGAGTTCAATCCCCAGTACTGATTAAAAAACAAAAGTTACACTCTGAAACAACTGTCTCAGCTCAAGGACAACACATAGGCTCTTAACTGCAGGACAAATTTTTTTTTTGAGACAAGATATTACTCTAGTTCAGACTGGCCTTTAACTCACTATGTAGCCCAGCCAAGCCTCAAACTTGGTGATCTCCTTGCCTCAGCATTCCAAGTGCTAGGATTACAGGAATGCACCACCATGCCTAACCTGCAGGACAATTTTTTTTCCTCTTCTAGACTCTGTGTGTAGTTCAGGCTAACCTCGAACTCACAGCAACTCTCCTGCTTCCTGAGTACAGGTGTGTGCCACCACACCCAGCTTGCAGGACAATTCTTGCCTTGTAGTTTCTACCAACTGCACAGTGTTAGGAATCCAGAAATTACAGTCAGTCAGTAGTGAAAACTATCACTAGTGATGTATGCCATGGGAAGGCAGACTGGAAACACATGCTAGGTATTTGCAGTTTAAAGTTCATCCATAAAATGGAGGAGGCCAAAAACCTTTAAGCTTGAGGCTAGGAATGTAGTTCAGCAATAGAGAGCTTGCCTAGCATTCAGAAGCCCCTGAACTGAATCTCAACACTGCAAACAAATAAACAAACAAAAAAATGAAACAAACAAAAAAACCCCACAAAACCTTGGCAGTAATTTCTTGCAATTCTCATCTCCCACGAACCTGAAGCACCCAAATGCATTAAAATTATCATTTTTAACGGCTGGGGATTTAGCTCAGTGGCATAAGCGCCTGCCTTGCAAGTGCATGGTCATAAGTTCAGTCCTCGGTACCAACAAAAAAAAAACAAACAAAAACAAAATAAAATTATCATTTTAGAACATTCCAGATCAATGGTGAAGAACCTATGGCACTGGCACACACCTGTAATTCCAGCACTTGGGAGGCTGAGGCAAGAGGATTGTTGCAGGTTTGAAACTAGCCTTGGCTGCCAGGGATTTAGCTCAGCGGCCTAAGTGCTTGCCTGGCAAGCATGCAGTTGTGAGTTTTGATCCCTGGTACTAAAAAAAAAAAAAAAAGAAGCAGTAAGACCCTATCTCAAAAAGACAAAAAACAAAACAAACAAAAAATGTTACTGTGTTCCTCTTTTATGATAAGAGATGTTAATATAAAAGTTGTTTTTTCTAAATTAAAACCTCTGTACTGTGTTCAGGTTTAACTGCAGTGTTGGCACTGTGGAATAAATGAGCTTTAAGTCAGTTTGGCTCTTGGTCTCTATAAGGTTCAGAATCGCTTTTCAGAGTTTGGATTCGATATTCTTCTTCATGTATGTATGTATGTTTTGGTTTTTTGAGACAAGGTCCACTATGTAGTTCAGTATGACCCTGACCTCACAGCAATCCTCCTGCCTCAGTCTTCCAAATGCTGGGATCACAGGTACGCGCCACCATGCCTGGCTCATATACTCGTTTTAAAAGGATAAATCCTTTTTTTTTTTTGGGGGGGGTCCTATTTATTTTGAGACAGGGTTTCACTGTGCAATTCAGGCTGGCCTGGAACTCAGTGATCCTCCCACCTCAACTTCTCGATCCTCCTGCTTCTAGTTCTAGGAGTACTGGGACTAAAGGCGTGCACCACTGCACCTGGACTGTATCTTTTTAACTTTAAGGAGGTCCTCATGCTTTATTAAAGTGGTTGTACTGTATACACCTATGGTACAAAAAGACAAAACAAATGTGATCCTGGGTCACATTTTCCAAATTTTCTAATTTTAGTCTAGTCTTGCCTATGTGAGCACATTTTACAGATTTTCTAGTTCCTCTGAAATTTGCCTTTTCCATTTCTGATACTGCAGTTTTACTTCCACTGTAGTTTTGTAAACAAAGTAGTAAGGGCTTGCTTTTTTTCCTTTTTAATCGGTACTGGGGATCAAACTCATGACCGCGCACTTGCAAGGCAGGTGCTTATGCCCCTGAGCTAAATCCCCAGTCCAAGAGCTTGCTTTAATACAGCACAACAAACAAAAGCATAAAAACCTACTGAGATTTTAAGAGAACAAAGTTCAGCGATTAGAAATTGCATCTATTTCAAGTAAATTATGGCTGCCAGGGCCTAAGTATTTTAGCCATGACTTTCCTCTTCTCCACATGAACATACCCTTGGCTGAACTTCTTTCAACATTGCACTTGCATCCTCATCATAATCCAGTTTACAAGCAAGGGCAAGATCATGGGCTGCTTCTTCCCAATGGCCCAGAAGTCTGAAATAGATATAAACTCATTATAAAAGTATTTTACATATTCATCTTAGTAACATGATGTTTTTCTTCTTTCTACCATGTTAGATAATGAGTTACATATTAATAAAATTTCATCAATCAACTCAATATTGTTACTGTATTGCTTAACTCTATATATAAACTTAAAAAAGAGTTTAAATTTCTTCTAAAGCAACTCCAAAGTTGCTCTCCTATTTAAAAAACTGTTTAAAAGAAAAAATTTAAGCCAGGCATGGTGGCATATGCCTGTTATCCCAGCACTTGGGAGGCTAGGCAGGCTAGAATAGAAGGACCCTATCTCAAAAAACATAAACAACTTTAACTCAGACTAAGACATCGAAGTGTTTTTTTTGTTTTGTTTTGAGGTCACATCTCACTATGTAGAGTTCAGGTGAGTCTCCAACTCACAGCTATCTTTCTGCCTCAGTGTCCCAAGCAATGGGATTATAGGCATGCACCACCACACCTTAGGATTTCAACTCACCAATAAGATTAACATATTTACTTAGAATGTAACTTTTCTATGTAATCAGAAGGAAAAAAAAAAGTGCATGTGTGCCACTTTATGAGGGGAGGAGTCAAAAAGAAGAATGGCAGGGGCAGGTAAGAACGGGATGCAGGTGATGGTGATGCAAATAAAGAGTTCTCTGGGTACATTTTTAAATTTAATTTTGCCTCTTCAAACAATAAAATTAAATGATAGCTCATTCAAACAACAATAAAAGTAGATTAGGAAAGACAAACTGCAAACCTAAACATAAAACAGAAATAAAAGGATAACTGTACCACAAGGACAACAAATAGAAATGGATTCAAGTAACTTTTTAAGTTGTTTTAACTATTTTAAGTGGGATATATTCTAAGGATGAGAACCAAAAAAAAAAAGAAAGAAAAGAAAAAAAAGAAAAAGCAAACTTTAAAGTATAATTCCATAAAGTTTCATGCATCATTCATATTACAGAAATATGCAAATATTAGGGTCAAAGATCTTTGCCTACATGAGAAGTGTGAAAAGTACAAAATAAATGACAAAAAGAAAAAAATTAAATGCTAAATTTTAATTGAAAATATCAACCTAAATTCAGACTCATGAATTTTTTTCACTAAAGTTATAGTTTGAAAGAAGTTTTTGCCTAGCATTGTTCACTGGAATGACAATAACAACATACCATGAATACACCCTGCTCCCCAAATCTTAAGTTTTCACTAAAACAAATGATGGCTTCTTTTGCTACCACAGGCAAAGTTCAAGATAAAGTTATCTTACACCAAAAACGCATACTTGAAGACTAGTGCAAACTCAAAAGGCTGAACTAAAACATGAGCTTTTCCTATCCCACATAGCATTAGTAAGTTTTATTTAAACTTTTTACCTTTCTCTTTGACATGTATTTATAGAAATCACTAGTCATTTGAGTCACCTAACACAGCTGTCTCGAAGAATGTCTACCTTCTTCTCCACCCACACCTGAAGTATAGTTTTTCAATTCATGTAAGACACAAATTTCTTCCCTGTAACACAAATACTCATTTATGTAATGCTAAATTTTGCCAATACTAAGAACTGAGGAGTTCACTGTTCCTTGGGTTCAATCACCAGTAATGCAAAACAAAACACCAGCTGGAGATGCCTATAATGCCAGCACTCCAGCAGGCTAAGACAAAAGAGCACAAGTCTGACTCCCAAGAGTCAAATTCCCAATACCGTTTCTCAAAATAAAAAGGCTATGGGTTCAATCCCAGTACCTAAATAAATGGAAATAAGTCAGTAAAAATATACTTAAAAGACTTCTGAAAATAATTAAAGTCCACTAATTTACCTGTGTGCTTTCCCTCGCCACTTGTATGGTTGGGCTGAATCAGGATTTATTTCAATGGCTCTGTCACAATCTCGAATGGCAGCATTTGGCTTCTGTAATTTGATGAAGACACTAAAAAAATATGACTGATATTAAAAAATATCCGTTTCTTTTTTTTTTTTTTTTTGGTACTGGGGATCGAACTCATGACCTCGTGCTTCCCAGGCAGAGGCTTATGCCACTGAGCTAAATCCCCAGCCCCAAAAATATCCATTTCAAACAGTAAGAAGTTTTGGAATTACTATGGAATTCCAATAAAACAAATGAGCAGAAATTATTCACCAGGCAGTGCCTTTCTATTTATAGAGTTCTCACCTGGCTCTCTTGGCATACAGAATGGCCAAGCGAGGATTCAGCTTGATGGCATCTGTGAACAAGTCAATGGCTTTCTGTAGTTCCCCTAAAGTGAAATAAAAGTTACTGAGAAATATTTAGAGTATAAAAATATTAAAATATTTTATCCAATTAAGTCTTTTACATTTTCTTTAAATCCAGTAAAAGAGGAACAGCATCAGGAAGGAGTAAAGTTACAGCTCAGTGGTAGAATACTTTGCTAAGCGTATGAGAAGCCCTCAGCTGGATCCTCAGAATCCCAAAAAAGAAAAAAAAAACAGATATGGTGGTGTGTGGCTGTAATCTCAGCACTCCGGGAGGATCACAAGTTCCACCCCAGCTTGTACAAATAAGCAAGACCAAAAACAAAACAAAACACCAAAAACAAAAAACTGAACTCAAAATACCTGTCAAATCTAAGTCTCCATCTCTATCTTCAACCAAATAAAACCTTTGTTCAGATTAGCTACTTCAGGAGTTGGCAAACTTTCTGAAAGAGCCATGTAATAATATTTTACACTTGGCAGACCATATAATTTGTCGTAACTACTCAAAGATGCAGCTGTCATGGAAAAGCAGCCACAGTTAAGTGTCAGACCTGGAATCAAACTCTGGTGCGCAGTCCAATCTTTTTAACTATAGTACTGCCTCTACAAGTAAAAGTGCCTTTACCAACTCCAAGTGGGGCTTGAGTTCACAATTGCTGGCTTACAGTACTTGTTTTATCACTTAGGAGATACTGTAAAAACTGCATAAATTCTAAAATTAGAACTAGATCAAACTTACACATGAATAAAGAGTTTGGAAAGATACTGCAAAACAAAAACCTGACTTATTAGGTGGTGACTTCATCATTAAATATTTGTAAAACAAGTATTTAAATGAAAAATATTTAAATAAAAATTAAGTAATTTAAAAAGTAAAAGTAGTTAAATAAAAAGACAATATGCCCAAACTAAGTGACAAAAATATAAATGAGGTAACAACAAAGATCCTGGGCAAGTCACAACCTTGTAAAATCCCAGGCTTTCAATCTACAAATTGGTTTGTATGAGGTTCTAATGAAATAATGTACACAAAAACATTACACTGTCAGGCATGCCGGACATTAAATAAACGCTGAAAAAACAGTACTCTCAGGTGGTAGGGAAAGTAAAGTTATCATAGAAAAGGATTGGTTAGGAAGAATACTACCTAGGAATGTGATGAATCTGAATTATAGTTAAAGAAAAGGAGACAAAGAGCATTCTAAGTAGACAAGGACAAGTAAAGGAACATCCTAAGACAGTGAAGTCTAACAAGAATGGAAAATTAATATTTAAAAAGAGAAAACGAAGACAGGAAGGTAAAATATGGAGTATGACTAGCAGGCTGACGTGTGATAATGGTAAATGAAGATCTTCAAAATGTATATACAAATGATTACAGGCTACAATAAAGTAATATATAAAGCAGTTCTCACTATGAGTAATCTAGGGTGAACAGAAAGTAATGAAGAAAACAAGCATTTTAGGTAGGCAAACTGTTAATGTGATGGCAACAAAAAGTGTTAAGTATGTGATAAGAGCCTAACCTAAGAAGGTAGTAGGATTACAAAAAAAAGTGAATGTGTTTGCCAACTTGGATAGCAATAGTGAACTCATTCTAGAATAAACTTCAGTCATCTTCTAAATCTATTATGCATGAAGTCCAAATGCAAATCAGCTTTGTGATGGCATCTATTTAACTGCAGTTCTGTGATACACTCTAGTCATACCACTATGTGCTGGTTCACATTAAATAGCACTGGTAGTAGGTAACAGCACCTGAGTTTATAATGGCTTATAAATTAGAACTGAATAAACACAGTTATGTTGCACTATCAATCCTCTCATTGACAGAATTTTCTGAAGATCTAACATAGAAGAATGAAAAAGTGTCAAGAAATACCATCTGTCAACAGTATTACTACAATTCACAGGTCATCACTCATCTTTGGAAAGTCATTCATCTAATAGCCTCAGTGGAGTTAACACCAGTAACACCCTCAGGAAAGCAGAGGTTGTGAATTCCAGCAGGAGCTGTCTGAGGTCCAAGGAAAGGTTACTGAAACTCAGAGACTTCAACCTCTCTATCAACAATTAAGAAGTGGTTGGATAATAGGATACTATCTGCTACAATATACCCAAATAATAAACTTAAGTTCCCTTCAACCTTCCCACTATTAACAATCACTGGTATAGAAAACATTCACACTATATAGATATGTAGCAAGGAGAAAAAATTACCATCATTTAGAGCATCAATGGCAGCCCCTTTTTTTTCATTCGCTTGATCCATCATGTCCTCAGTTATCTGACAGGAAACAAAGAGTTCTCTTAGAAGTAGCAGAAGAAACGGGGAAAACAAAAAGAACCAAGATGTGCCATTTACAGGTACAAATTCCCTATGATGAATATGATCATTATGTATATGAGCTTGAACTTTTTATACTAAAAAAATTGTAATGTCTTCCCTCTGCTCTTGATGACCTCTATTTTTTTTTTTTTGCTCCATCTCCAAGCATGCTGTTCTGTTGCAGTTTGTAGTTTTAATCACCTTCCTGATAGCTGTTCATAAATAAACTCAATCTCCTCACAGAGACATCAACTAATTCCTTTGAAGCTTGACTCCTCAGAAGAAAAAGGTCTCATTCCTTTATTTCCATAAAAATCGACTGAGCACAAACAAGATGTTGACAGCACAGGGATTACTTGGAAGAAAAATTTACAGCAAGCATCCTGTCTGAAATGCTAAGTTCAGAAGCAGTTCCTTTAACTATACCCACTTTATCATCACTACTGTGTAAGTGGAAGGCTGGACAAAGCATGAAGAGAATCAGTTGATAGGTTTAAGAAATAGAAGGAAAGATACAAACTATCTAGAAAATCCAATGCACCTTTTAGGTTATTAGACCTAATAAAACAACTCAATAAAGTCAAGTACAGGAGCAATATCCCAAAAACAAAAATCAGAGCTCCTAGCTGGATGGAGCAGTGCATGCCTATAATCTCAGCACTGAGAGAGGCTGAGGCAGGAGGATTGGAAATTCAAGTCTAAACTGGGCAATTTGGCAAGACTCTGTCTCAAAAGAACAGGACTGAAGATGTAGTTTGGCATGCACACCCACCCACCCATATACCCAACCTAATACATCCCACAAAAAGTTAGCTACAATGGAAACTAAACCTCTTATGCAGTTTCTAACATTATATAATACCTCCATGAGATAAAAACCTAAAATTCTACTGAACAAAAAAAGACATCAAAAAACTTTAATATATAACATGTTCATAGAAAGAAAATGATTGTGAATATTTCAATGTACTTCCAAGTTATTTAATAAATGCAAGCAATCTTTCTTTGAAATGCAACAAAATTCCTTTGAAAAAATTTTTTTGGTACCAGGGATCAAACTCATGACATGTGCCACTGAGCTTTACCTGGCTCTTTTCTGACAAATCTTTAAAAAAATTTTTTACAGAAAAAAAATATATAGTGCTAGTTAGTGAGGCACTCTATTCAAGGCTAGGGTAATTCTAAAAAAATTACTGAAACACAAAAGACCTAGCCAGGGTATAGTACTTGGGAAGATCATTGTGAGTTCAAGGCTAGCCTAAATCTCACAAGGAAACCATCTCAAAACAAATACACATGAAGACTTCTGCTTCAGTACCATGGTATATACATCAATAGTGGCAAACTTTTTGCACCTGTGTTACTGTGTTTTCAAGACAAAAGCCATTAATGTAGAGTTTGTTTTTCTACGCTGAAACCTCAGTATTGATGTGTAACTGCAATTTTGGCACTTTGTGATAAATACGTGGGTTTTATTTGTTTTGAGACAGGGTCTCCTATGTTGTCTAGTCTGGCCTCAAACTTGTGGCAATCTTCCTGCCTCAGCCTCCTGAGTGCTGGGATTACAGGTATACTGTCCCACCCAGCAAAAAGTGGGTCTTAGGTTGCAGACTGGCACTTGGTCTCTAAAAGATTCACCATCACTGGTATACATAACACGCTAAACAAATCTAAAAACAACCAAGCCATCTTTGCTCTGTCAGATACATAAAGATTGAATGAAGGCTGAAATTCAGTGAGGTAACCAAGCGTTCAATCTGCTTTCACCCGTTGGCAGTATCAAACATAGCTTGGGCCAGGGATTTAGCTCAGTGGCCTAACTGCCTGCCTGGCAAGCGCATAGTCGTGAGTTCAATCCCCAGTACAAAAAAAAAAAAAAAACACAAAACCTAGCATTTTACAATTTTGTTTTTGAGGGAAATGCAGGACACTGGAGATAAAGTATAGATTCAGATGAAAATAATCAGACACTGCTGGAATAAGTCTATGCTCCAAATGTCTACACAGGCAAACCTAAGTATAAATCAAAAATAAACCTGTCCCACACAAAAGGTCAGTCAAATGTAGAAGAGGGAAATGAAGAAAAGTCTCTCCTAAAAACTTCAAAACCATGAGCCATTAGCAATTACACATTCAAATGAACACACAAAAATATCATGCTGACAATTTAAACAGGCCCTTGAGCTAGTAGTGCCAATTGTGAGCTTTGTTAAAAGCAAACATATGCCTTTTTGGAAGAATCTACCTTCTAACCAAAACTCAAAAACTTTCCTCAGGTGAGGTTCTAAAGAACACACACACAAGTACGGACACAAGGTACCAATGTGGGTAAGAGCCAGGAAAAATTAGAGTAAAACTAGTAAAAGCCCAATGAAGTATTTAAAAAATGCAAACTTTGAAAATCAGTAAAGAGCATCAGACAAATAACCAAGACTTCAAGCGAAAGTATCAAAGTGAAAACCATAAGCATTCCAATTCCAATTCAACAGAATAGACAGACCTAGCACAAAGTTGTATGATAAACAGATAAAAGCTTTATAGTGAAAAGGGCTGACATGTATGTGTCTAATAAGGTTCCAGACTAAGAGAATGGGGGAATATGTAATATTTGAAAGGTAATAGAAGTGTTCCAGCACTGAAGAATGCTACAACCCTAGAATTTCAGCTGCTCAACAAACCCCAAGCAGAATAGTTTGTTATTACAAACCTAGACATACTGACATTGAAACAACCCCATCAAGAAAATAAGCATACATTTTCTAGATAGTTCATGTCAATTTGAGATTATATTGCCCAACTCGTTTTGGGTTTGTGGGCAGCCAGGAGATGGATCTAATTTTGGAGAAAAGGAAACTTAACAATCTGGTCCTAAATTTTTTATGGAAATACAAAAAGGCAATGACAGCCCCCAAAAGAGCCAGCCATACATAGAAACAGTATTATTTCAGCATTGGTGAGGAAAAAAATTCTTCAATAATGGTACTGCAGGCTGGGTGTGGTGGCTCATGCCTATAATCCCAGCATGCAGGAAGCTGAGGCAGAAGATCATCATGAGGTTCCTGTAATGGCTGCTTCCCAGAAGGCTGCATCACGTGTAATCAGTCTCAGCGTCCGGAAATCCAGAAAAGGAGAATTTCAACTCAGACAGAAGATTACATACATATATTGTTTCTTTGGAACCTTCAGTCCTCAAGATCCCAAAATCATGACCTCAGTTTCAACACAGTTATTTTTAGTCGTCATTTCACTACTTCTGGTTCTGCCTGTTGTTGAAGCAGTAGAAGTTGGAGATGCAATTGCTCTCTTGCTAGGTGTGGTTCTCAGCATTACAGGCATCTGTGCTTGCTTTAGGGGTGTATGCACGAAAGAGAAATGGACATATGTGACTTAAGGGCCTGCTGAATCAAATTTCACTCTGAAAGCCTTTGTACTGTTGAGACCCTACCTGACTTTGGTCTCTACAGTTACTAACAAACAATGAATAGGGTGTTTCCCATAGAACGGGGAAAAAAAATCAGTATTTGTTAAGTGGGAAAAATTGTTTTCTTTGTAACAAGTAATACACTAAAAAATGCAACCAATAGTTTATTACTTAAAAAGAAGGTCCAAAATGTAAGATGGCTTTAAATTTAATGACTTTAAAATGGATAAGTAATATTTCATAGTTTTAGAATTCTCAGAGCACATGAAAAAGAAATAAGGAAGCTCTTGCCCAGAATTTTCCAAACGACCAGTGTTTAGTTCCAATCATTGCCTCTTGAAATGTTGAGGAGTCTTTTTTCCATATTTTCAGATTTTTATTTCATTTTGCAAGTTAATATTGTACTTCTGTATCAAATAGCAAACATTGAAACCTTTATCTCTGCCCCAAAAAAGTTTAGAAAAAAATATATTCAATATAGCTAATATTGGAATGAAGAAAATGAAGAGATTTTTTAAACAAAATCTTTATATTGGCATTGAAATGGAAAAAAAATTTACTGTAATAAAAAAAGAAAAAACCTTTTATATTGAGTAAAATCCCCTTGGTGAAAAGTAAAGCATTATATTAAATGTAAACCTGTTATGTTGTAAGGTTAAAAAAAAAAAATCACCATGAGTTTTGAAGCCAACCTGGGCTACATAATGAGTTTAAGGTCTGGCTGAATTAGATAGTGAGACCATGTCACTATCTAAAAAACAAAACAAAACAAAAAAAGTGCTGCAAATTAAATGTGAAAGGCAAATAAAATTTTAAGAAGGGAAAAACAGTTTATTACAGCAATTACATCCTTCAGGTAACAAAAGCATAAACTAACAATTTCACTGCATTAGATATTGTTTAAAAAAAAGATACTGTTCAGTAAGACAACAGAAGAAAGTAAAGAGGAGCCATAAATAGATACATGTAACACAGATAACAAATTGGTAGGGTCCAAAGTAGTAACATGAACTAGAAATCAGTAAAAACAAAAACAAAAAAACAGGCAACCTAGTACAAAAACTGAGGAAAACACTTTATAAATGCATGTGAATAACCCAGATATTAGAATATGTTCAAACTGATTAAAAATCAAGCAATGCAAATTAAAAGCTGAGAACATAATCATTTCATACAAGGCTGACAAAAATAAAAGCTGATGGTTATCAAGTGTGCAGAATATCAGCAAACCTTTTAAGTGCTACTATTAGTGTTTTCTAAACCTCTTTCCCTTATCAGTCACAAAATCTTTTTAGACATTTTAATTTCCACTTTCCTATTTTAAAACCAGATATAAGGCACATGTATGTGTCAATGTGTTAGGACTCTGGAGAACCACTACTGTAGTATCCCCAAGTCCACGCTCTCATGGACAAACTTCCACCCTTTTAAAAGCCCTTTGTGGTAACCATTTTGGAAGACAATGTGGTGTCAGATACCCCATTAGGAGACAATTTTACTTGTAGGTATATACTTTAGGTTAACTGTCTAGCTAAAGTGAAATTTAAAAGAGTAAATAAAGCAAACACAAACAGATTTCATCAGATACTGCTATAGAATTGGTTAAAAATAACATGGGGACTGGGCATGGTGGCATTTGCCTATAATCCTAGAGAGGCTGAGGCAGGTGTATTGCTCCAAGTTTAAGGCCAGCCTGGGCTACAAAGTGAGTCCAAGGCTGGCCTAAACTGGATAACAAAACCCCATCTCAATAAATAAATAAATAAATACATACATACATACATACATACATACATACCAAAACATCAAAACTTTTACAAATATCTTTGGTAGCAAAATAAAATGCTTGGCTAAATGTCCTAAATCAGAGAAAGATTTTATAAGTGCTTTTCCTATAAGAACCATGTCATAACATAATTGCAAAAGCAAGGAGATTCATATGCCTTACAGCAAGCAGAAAATATGTCACTGAACTTACCTCTACATTTTCATCTCCCATTTCTTGAGGGCTATCAGTGTCCGGTTCAATTACACCTTCATTGTCAATCTCTGCCAAAAATGAGAAAATAATACTAAGACCTGTGTTGGACAATACAGTAGCCACTACAAAAGTACATCAAACTATCATAAATGCCTTTTTCCTTGGTCTTGTGAGACAGGGTCTTGCTATGTAGTCCAGGCTGGCTGCGAACTTGACCTTGAATTTGCAAGCCTTCTTCCTTAGCCTCCTAAGTGCTGAGATTACAAACACATACCAGTAGGCCCTGCCAAAAACTAATTAAAAATGAACTATGGACAGTGTGACTAAAATGAGTTTTTTAACTATTATTTAAATACTAAGGTATTGTAAATGTTTTACTATTAACATACCTTTATTGTTTTTGTACAACTACCACTTTACTGTCACATCATATCAGATAATTTTCACTGGTTTATAAAGGAAATGTTGGAATGGAGGTTCTACTATTACACAAAAACACATCACTGAGCCGGATGTGGTGGCATATGCCTATAATGTCAGCATTCAGGATGGCTAAGGCAGGAGGACTGCTGAGATTTTGAGGCCAGCTTGGGCTACAAAATGAATTCAAGGCCAACCTGAATGGCATAGGGAGCCCCTGTCTCAAAAAGACAATAAATAAATACATACATACATAAACACACCACTAAGTGTCAACAGAATGACTCAGTTCAAATAAACTTTTTCTGTGTAATACAGTTTTAAAAAACTATGCAGATAAAACAAGATATCATGGGCTGGGAATTTAGCTCAGTCGTAAAAGCACCTGCCTGGCAAGCATGAGGTTGTTGAGTTTGATCCCAGGTACCAAAAACAAAACAAAACAAAACAAAACAAAACAAAACAAAACAAAACACCACATTATCAATCAGTATTAATGAAAACTTTTTAATATAGCTATTTTCATTTTTAAAAATAATATGGACAGTGACTGTGGTCTGGGGAGCCGAGGCCACCCCAGGGCGGGGAAACCAGAAGCAAGAGCCTCTCCTGAGATCCGCGCCATGCTGGAACTTAGGGCGCCGAGCCAACCAGTAAGCAGCCAACCACCCTGGAAAGTGACTGTGGTCTGGGGAGCTGCGACCACCCCAGGGCGGAGAAACCAGAAGCAAGAGCGTCTCCTGAACTATCACACATGTTCAAATTCCAGTGAGACACAGTGTGGTAGATAGAACCAATGGTAGTAGAACAAAAAAAAGCATGGTAGGACTTCTGAATATGTGTGATAGTTCAAACAATTTTCTTTTTTATCAAAAATGAGATATTATAGTACCCATTGATCATTTTCTGTTATTCGGTTCAGAAAGCCCTGTAATTCTTTCACTCTATGTATAGCTTAATACTATTGTGTTATGTTTGATATTATTGTATTTGAAACTATGCTCAACTATAGCAGAGTAAGAGATATGGTGTTAGATACTGTTGATGTCCAGTTGACTTACTGTAAAGTACTGTGTTGCCTATGTTGTCCTGTTCTGATCTGCTCTGTACTGCCCCCTTTTGTTTTATTCTCTTTCAAATTAAAAAAAAATAATAATAATAATAATATGGACAACTGTGGTGGCTCATGTCTGTCATGCCAGCACTCAGGAGCTCAGGCAAGATCCTTGTAAGTTTGAGACCAGCCTGGGTTACAAAGCTGAGTTCAAGGCCAGCCCAAACTGTATAGCGAGACCCTGTCTCGAAAAGACAAAAAAGGGCCGGGGTTTTAGCTCAGTGCCTAAGTGCCTGCCTGGCAAGCACAAGGTTGTGAGTTCCATCCCCAGTACAAAAAAAAAAAAAAAATAACCGGCAATATAGACAAAAGTCCTGGCCGATGCGACTGGCTTGAGCGGCTGGAGCATGGAGCTGAACATCCCTGAGTGCGGCTCGCCTGGACCCAGCCCTGTACATGGCCCTGCACACAACCCACCCAGAGGCACTGTGAATTTGTGCCGTAGCCATGCTGAAGTCGGAGGTCTGGGAGCCCAGCAGTTCTTAGGGACCGGCATCAACACGCGCTGAGTGATGAGAATAAGACCCTCCCACGGAAAAGGGGAAACTGACTGGAGGACATGTTGGATTTGGGCAGGACAGCCTTAACTCCATAAGGAAGTGGCTTCAGTTGGTTGCTCCCCTGGCCGAGCAGATTGGTGGAATCTGCTTGGATTGGGCCGTGCCCCTGGCCGGGAACCAGTGGGTTGCTACAAACTAATTCCCTGAGCACAGCCACACACTCACGCAGTAAAGGCCTGCAAAGGTTGACTGGCCCGGAGGAGAGGAGCCAGCGCACACTGTGCTTGCTTGAACTTCACTCTCTGATAGTGGCAGGCAGAGGGCAGAAGCCCCTAGCCTGCATGCTCCAGAGGAGCCTTAACCAACAAGAAAAGGGGCTGGGAATTACACTGTACACTTGTATGGAAGGAACCAAAAACATGACGAGAGGGAGAAATAGACAAAAGTCCTAAGGCTAGTATTATAATCAAAACAGTAACAGCCAAAAAGAAGTATAATACAAATATGTTGAAAACAACAGATATAAACACTTCAGTGTTAGTCAACTAAAACCAGAATTAGTATCCCTCTGAAAGAATTTTCTTAATTGAAGCATGGTTAACACACATTATATATATTAAGGCACAAAATGTAGTGCTTTTTGTTTTGATTTTTGAGTGCTAGGGACTGAAATCAGAGCCCTTAGTCCTTGCCCAACCACTAATCTATATTGCTGAGATCCAAATAATCTACTGTTATAAAGATACACATTAACCTACCTTTTTTTTTTCTTAATGAAAATCTTAAGTAGTCCAAGTTAACTATAGTTATCAGGCTGTCATTAGATCTCCAGAACTTAATGAGCTCTTTTTTTTTTAATCTTTTTGTCTTTTTTTTTTTTTTTTTAATCGGTACCAGGGATCGAACTCACGACTGCCTGCTTGCAAGGCAGGCGCTTATGCTGCTGAGCTAAATCCCCAGCCCTTTTTTAATCTTTTTGAGACAGAATTTCACTATGCAGTTCAGGCTGGCCTTGAACCAACTTTGTAGCCTAGACTGGTCTTGAACTCAAACTCACAGCAATCCTCCTGCCAGTGTGCACCACCACATCCAGCCCTTAATCAGCTTATAACTGAATGACCATACCCTTTCAAATCCATTTTAAAAGAAACAAGAGCTTTTCAAATTATGAAATATGTTAATTTGTGTACATAAAATGCTTTTCAATGGAGTGGTAAAAATTATTATTGAAGATATGAAAATTATAAGACTAAAAGGTATTTCAGGAAAAAAATGTAAAGATCACCAAAGAACTCTCCAAATAACCTTTCTAACATATGAAAGACTGACTGACTTGCTGTTCATGGTAGCACACAACTGTCATCCCAACACCTGGGAGGCTGAGAATGAGTTCAATACCAGCCTGGAATTCACAGAGTTCAAGGCCAGCCTAAACTACATAGGGAGGCCCTGTACAGAAAAAAAAAAAAAAAAGAAAAAGAAAATAAACTGATAAACTCATTCAAATTAGAAAATTTTCAAGTGTTTTTATTCAGCTTTCAATAGGTTCTATGACATAAAACACTGGCCCATTATCAGGGTGTATTTGAGTTTAATTCATCCTGATTATTAAGATTTTAAAAATATCACAGCATTAGTATCAATTCTTTTAAATACGAACCAGTTTTGTCAGCATGGTCACAAACAGTATAGAAAAATAATTTGTTACTCCCATCAGTTAGTAGAAAAACTTTACAGTATGTTTAGTTGTGCAGGGCGGTGTGCCTCAGCACTCAGAAGACTGAGGCAGGAGGATTACTAGGAGTTTGAGGACAGCCTGGGCTATTTAGTAAATTCCAAGCCAGCCTGAACTACACAGCAAAACTCTGTCTCAAAGAAAAGTATGTTTATTAGAAGAGGGCTCGGGATTTATTTAGCTTAGCTGCTTAAGCACCTGCCTGGAGAGTGCAAGGTCATCGATCCCCAGTACCAAAAAAAAGAAAAAAAAAGTATGTTTAGAACAACTTGGGTATGTCACTCAATTTTTTCAAACACAAATGTCATGAAGTCTGGATTATTTCCAATGAAAATCTAACATATGAATTGAGAAATTCCACACGTGTGAATACTCGATTCTGAAGGGTTAATATGAAACAGGAAAAAAAATAAGAATTCATATAATTTATGATTGTGACACGGATACAATTAAAAAATACACTATGTGTATTTATTTTATCATCTTTCTTTTACTTTTTAAAACATGGGTTTCACTTGTACCTTATGTTTTTTTAGGCAAGGCCTCATCATGTAGTTCAGGCTGGCCTTGCACTCACTATGTATTCTAGGTTGGCCTTCAACTCACAGCAATCCTCTTGCCTTGGCCTCCCAGATTACAGGCATGTACCACCACAGCTGGTTTCATTAGTATTTTTATTACTGCTGGTACAGTTAATTTTATAAAAATCAACACAGGATCGTATAAAATTATCAAATACAAATTACTGACTCCTCACCTAGATCACTTTCCTCACTTGACGGCTCATCTGTCTTTATGTTTTCCTCCGTCTTCTTACTATCTGTTTTTTCTTCCTAGCAAAGGGAAGGCAAACAGTGCTGTCAGTGTTTAATAATATATCCAATATATTCACATTAACTTCTACAAATTTATGAGTAACTTTACATGCCTTATATTTTAGTTATTAATGCTCCCTAGGTTCGTAATTTTTCATTTTTCCTTTTTAATTATAGGTCTAGTCTTATAGCCAAACCTTTAAGACAATGCATTTTAGAATGTGAAGGTCTTGGATTTTAGAAGGTAAACACACTTCAGATACCATGTAGTATGTAACAGATAAATGGGCAATGCAGCCCATAACGCTTCACAATCAAACATTATTTCTGCAAAATAAAGTTTGAACATCCATAATTTGTAGAATAAAGACTATAAACAATTTGGTACAGTGGTATACCTGTAATCCCAGCTACTAGAGAGACTGAGGCAGAAGGATCATTTAGATAATTTTACTGAGATTTTCAGTTTGGGAATTCCAAGTAAGGATTTGAGTAACAGTAATAAACTAACAAAAATTTAAAGAATTTAGAAATACACATTATGGAAAGCAAATTTTCTTCCTATCCTAGAAGTAACTAATACGGTGGTTTCATGTATGCCCTGTTCTAGAATATTCTCTATATACATAGAGACCTCTGCACTTTGCCTTTTCCATCTAACAATGCTGTGTATCTTGGAGTACACCATTATCAACCCAACTGCACCTATTCATTCAACTGTATTAGTACACTAGAAATTATTTATTTAGGTTCCTTCTACTTGATCTTTAAAAACTGAAATCAAAGCCTCACTTTACTATAAAATATTGTTGAGTCCCCACCAAATGTGCAAAAGGATAGCTACATCTTAGCATACATTGAAAAGATCAGTTGTAATTCAAAACCACTGTATTTTATGAAAAGATATTTTTATCAGGGACACAGGTTAAACAGCTATGTCTCCATAAAATGCTCAAATAAAAGATATGGAAGGCATCAGAAAGAACTGTGATAGACCGGGCGTGGTGGCTCACACCTGTAATTCCAGCACTCAGGAGGCTGAGGCAGGAGAATCATAGCAAGTATGAAACCAGCGTGGGCTACAAAGTGAGCTCTAAACTGCATAGTGAGACTCTGTCTCAAAAAGACAAAACAACAACAACAACAACAACAAAAGCAGAACTGTGATAAATGACCTCTAAAAAAAGGGTAACTAGTTTATGGGCTTCTATGTAGTTTTTCTCATCTCACTTGTTCATAGCTGTAACTTCTATTTTCATGCCCAAAACATACAAAATTATCAAATTTTCTAATCAGAAAATTTAAGGGGAAAAAAATCTTTCAGGTATGAAAGCAGAAAATAGAAATGAAAAATACAGTGAGTCCTGGACATCCAAGTTTCATTCCAGGAGAACATTTGTAACTTGGGTCCATTCCCAAATCTGACAAAGTCTTACACAGTACACCTGCGAAAATTCACAACTTGAATGTCTTATACTGAATAGTTTTCTGGGTGTCTTTTTTTTTTTTTTTTCGTATGGGGGACCAAATTCAGGACCTTGCACTTAGCAGGCTGTGCTGCTAAACTGTATCGCCAGCTTGGGTTTGAATTTTTTTGAGACAGGGTTTCACTATCTTTCCCAGAATAGTCTCAAACTCCTGGGCTCAACTACTCTCCCTAACCTAAAGAAAGCATTCTTAAAAGTACATTTCTCCCATCTCTGAACTTTATTTAGCTACTGGCAAACTTCACGTTATTTCACTTACACTCTGCATAACACCTTAATTCATATTCAGAATCATCCCTCAGACTTAGTGCAGAAAAATTGAGAACCACTGACTTGGAATACTTGCTCACTGTTTTGGTAGTTTTAAGCCGCTGAGCTAGGCACTAAAAAAGTTTAGGACACATCCTACCCCAAATCTTCAGTTTTCAATCAGCCATCAGAGATTTGGTCCACACAATGAAATTTTATAATGACAGACAACTCTTCAAATCTTATTTCCAAGGAATACTGAGGAAACTGGCAGTGGTGTTGTTTTTGCTTTTGTTACCAGGGATTGAACTCATGACCTCACATTTGCCAGGTAGGTGCTTACGCCACTGAGCTAAATCCCTGGCCTGGCAGTAGTATTTTAAGAGGCAAAAACATCTCCCAAAAAATTCTAACAGTTGGGCAGGGGATTTATCTCAGCATGTAAGTGCCTGCCTGGCAAGCACAAGGTCATGAGTTCAATCCCCAGTACCCCCCCCAAAAAAACCTAACAGTATTTTATCACTAAACACAAAAATGAAGTTAAAACTTACCTTGATGTTTTCTTCTGATTTAGCTTTGTGAGTAGCAGGTGGTACTTTACCCCCCATGCTTAAGAGGAAAAAAAAAAAGTGTTTAGCAAATTAAAATTGAAAGAGTTTTGCCCTAGAATAAGTTACAGGACATTACGGCGGTGGGAGGCTAAATCAGGTGATGTTTACCCTGAGGTCACTTCCTCCTTCCCCTATTACAATTTCCTTTTTCCTTTCCCAGTTCGAGGGGTGGGGGGATTTCCAATCAGCTCCTTGCATGTCATCAATGCCCACCCTAAGCACCACCCCTGCTCACAGGTTACATTATGTCCCATAACCCATATTCCAGTCAAAGGACACAGCCCAGCCGCCATGGGTTGTATGCTCCTTTCTACATCCTCACCTCAATAAAACTGTTTGTTTTGTACTTTTACTTCTCTACTGCGCCAGTAATCTAACAAAAATTCATTAAAAATCAAGCAACATATGCCATAAAGATGCTTAGAAAGCTATTTTTTCAAAATTTAAAATAAGCTTTCAATTAATTTGAATGCTTTGATATTATGATTGAATATTTAATCCATGTAAATTTTTTATTTTTAGCATACTGGTTAATGAAGCCCTGCCCCTTCCTTTATAAACCCTACAAGGATGAGCATGGTGGCACACTCCTGTAATCCCAGCACTGCAGAAGCTGAGGCAGGAGGATGGCTGTGAGTTTGAGATCCACCTGACCTACACAGTGAAGTTCAAATCCATTATGAACTACATAGTGAGATTCTGTATCAAACCAGAAGACGAACAAGCAACCCATAACTGTATAGCTTCTCTATGCCCACTCCTAGGGGAAAAATAAAAGACAAAGAAGTCAATATGCAACAACAAAATTATTCACCTTGTGAACTTAGATTTCAGTAGTTATGCTGGGATGGTGAGACACACCTATAATCCCAGCGTTCAAGAAGGTTGATGCAGGAGAACCTCAAATTTGAGCTCAGCCAGGGCAAGTAATTTAAAACAGCTGGGGTCAGGGAGCCTCACTGCAGAGGTACAGGTAGTAACACCAAAACAAACAACCTGCCAAGGGTGTGGGTGTGTGCTGTTCAATGCAGAGACTGAGGTTTCATATGATGGGAATCTACAAAGATTCTTCTTGCCCTCCACATCACAGATTTTCACCTCATCTCCTCTAAACTGCACCTATTAACATTCCCCCTTGTCCTTGCCAACCCTTTTTTCTCAAATACTCCAGAGCAACACCAGGAATTATACACATATAATAATAAAAACAAAAGGACTCAGAACTAACATTATACGCTCCATTTGGTGTAGATACTGAAGGAAATGGGGCTGTACACCAATGGTCTGATGGCTAAAGTCATAAAAAATAAACCAGCAACCACAACAAAAAACTCATTAATTTCTACATAAATCCAGGATTTTATGCCTTGGAAAACAGAAACAGACCAGTTCTAAAACACTCAAGATTGTGAGACTTCCACAGCTACAGTTGTTACATCCACATTTACATTCATAGTAGCTGGGCAGAATATGTGGGTTAAGTTTAAAAGTGTATCAGTTTTCCAAAGTTCTTTTTACCAATTTATACTTACTAGCAATGTATGAGAATTCTAGTTGTTATACACTTTGGTCCACACTTATGTATTGTCCACTCTTAAAAAAATTTAGCCTTTCTGATTGGTATGTAGTGGCATCTTACTGTGTTGGGCCATTTTTTCATAACTGTACTGGCTGTTGTTCAGTAAAGTTCAATTCTCCTCCAGCTTTCCATTAGGTTGTCTTTATTTGTAGATGTTCTTTTTATATTCTACATGGTCCTTTGTCAGTTTCAGAATTCCAAATATTTTCTCTTGCCCTGTGGTTTGGCCTTTCATTCTTCTAAAGTCTCTTTTGGCAGTACTGAGAATTAAACCCAGGGCCTTGCACTCGACTATACCCCAGCTTCCCAACTGTCATGGTTTATGTCGGCGGCCCCCAGGCCTCATGTATTTGTATTGTGCATTTGTGACTGGTTCATTGTCTAGGGCTTGGATTGATGGTGTCAGTGCTACACCCTCCTAAGGGGTGGAGCCAGGATGTGATGTAATGGCAGGAAGAAGGTGTGTCTCTCTCTTTTGCTGGTTTCTGCCTCGAGGTTTGCAGCCACCATGAACTGCGGCCGGCCATGCCTCCCTGCCTTGGAGCCAACTGAGTATGGACTAAAACCTCCAAAAACTGTAAGAAATAAACCTTTCCTTTCCCAACTTTGGGCATCACGTATTTTGTCTCAGCGATGAGTGAAAAATAACTAAGACACCAACCTTTTAAATTGTGACATGGGAGCTTCCTAAATTGCCCGACTGACCTTGAACTTGTGATCCTCCAGAGCAGTTGGAGTTACAGGCAATTACAGGCAATTACAGGCATTCACGACAGTGCCTGGGCTCTCTTAATATCTTTTGATGAATTTAACAAAGAATATAAATGCAACATAGCAAATGGAATGAAAACAAACAAAATTTGGAACCTTATAAGCATCATTTGCTCAAGAAAAAAATGTTTAACTTTTTGTATTGTTTCATATGATATTATTAAAAATCTTCAATTATTCAGTATTCTGAAAAAGATCATTACACAATTCTGAACATCTTAATTTGTAATTCAGCATAGTTAAAATGATTCAAAGAAACACATCTAAAAATAACAAAATTTCAACAGGAAAATCTTTCCAAAAGCAGTCAGTAATCAAACACTAGCTCTTTGTAGTTAAATTTTAATGAAGGCAAATGACATTTTAAGCTGTGTTTTTCCTATTTCAAAATGCAGCATCAGGAATGTAATCAGGGTAACATCCCAACGCAGTCTCAACAGTATAACTTTGTGAGGTGGGTGATACTCTGGCCAAGAAATGTAGTGAGCTAAATCTAATGCTAAGAAAACATCGGACAAACCCAAATTAAGAGGAAATTTTACAAAACAACTGGCTTGTAACATTCAAACTGTCAAAAGTATAAAGTCAAAGTGTGAGTGCAACTGTTTTACAATGGAGTTAATAAGAGACATAACCAGGCCGGGAATATAGCACAGTGGTGCAGTACCAAGCCTGGCAAGCATGAGGTCCTGAGTTTGATTCGCGGTACTCACAAAAAAAAAAAAGAGAGAGACAGACAGACAGACAGAACCAAATAAATGCAGTATGTTGCCAGGCATGGTGGTGCACACCTGTAATACCAGCACATGGGAGGTTGATATAGGAGGATTGGGGGATTTTGAAACCAGAGTAGGTTTGAGGCTACATAGCGAATTCAAATCAAGCCTGAACCGACCCTGTCTCAAAGCAAAAAAAAAAAAAAGTGCAACATATAATTTTGAAAATTAGATAGTATTAACATATGTGTATTAGTTTCCTGAGTTTGATGGTTGCATTGCAGAGGCTGTCTTTGTTCACAGAAAATAACGATGTTGGGGGAAGGGTAAAATGTTGGCAACTTACTCTTCAAATAGTTCAGGAAAAATAAGTAGTTGTACTGCACAGTACTTGTAATTTTTCTTTGAACTAGAAATTGTCCCAAAAATATAAAAATTAAGCACAAGAGGGCTTATTCATAAACAAGATCTAGAGTTTCTCACTTTCAAATTATAGTTCACTATTGGAAGTTAACATGGATTTATAGGTACTGATGTTTCAAATAATGATTCAAGATTAAAAATACAGTAGTTTCCCACCAGATATTGCCATCTGAACTTTACCAGTATGGGTTTTTATGCCATACCACCAGGTAGGGCTGTGCAGAGACCTTCCTCACATAGATTCACATGACTCCATTATTTCTTAATTTGAGAATTAAAACCTTCAATCTGCTTTGTGCTAAGTTATTCAGATGTCCAACAAACTGGGTGTTATATTCTGAATTCTGTACTGTGGGTAGAAATGCAATCTTTTCACTTCTAAAATATTTACTAAAACCATGTGACATGCACTGCATTGGAAAGTAGAATACAAAGATACTGCACTTGACTTTATCATCAAATAAACTGGGATGAAAATACACATGAGGTACAAAGTAGACAAAGTTATTAAGTGGGGAAAAATAAACGTTAGACATTTCTTCTTCAAAAGAGTAAAACAAGCTGGGCCTGGTGGTACATGTCTGTAAAACCAGCTACTCTTGAAGGCTGAGATAGGAGGACTACAAACTCATGATTGGGGAAGCAACTTTGCAAGACCTCATCTCATCTCCAAGTTTAAAAAAGGACTGAAGATGTCACTCAGCATTAGAGTGCTTGCCTACCATACCCCAGGCCCTGGATTGTATTCCCATTACTGGAAGGAAAAAAAAAAAAAAGAAAGAAAGAAAAGAAACAAAACAAAAAAATCTCGAAATATATTTGTTGAGAACACAGTCTTTCTGGATCCCTACTGTGTACTAGCTCAGGTTTCTCTCTCATGTTTCTCCTTGTGCAAGTTAAATTGTTATTAAACTAATAAATTCTTTTACATCAAATAAAATTGTTTACTAAAACTATGATAGAGCAAATAAACCACTGTGAGGGAAACAACTCCAAAATAGTTTCAACTCATGGAATCCTAATAACTGTATTGTTTATGGTTTCTGTCTAAACGTCCACTCAAAGCCTCACACAGTTGTGGAGGGGCAGGCTTTTTGGAAGTGGCTGGATCTAGAGTTTGCAATTGATTTGCTGTGTCAACTTGCGAAGTTTAGAATCCTAACTAAATGACTGGGCAATCTTACACCACCCTAGGGTGTAGAGGAACTGCCCTGTTTACACCCTAGGATGTAGGAGACAGACCCTAGGACAGATAGCTTGTATACAATATAAGGAAGGAAAAGAGGCTTGCTCTGTCCTTTTTTGCTCTGGTTACTTTTGTATCCTCTCCACCACCACCACCACCAGGAACTGTTGCCCCTCTGCCATGCCACACTGCCTGGGAGCCACCTGATTATGGACTGAAATCTCTCCAACCATGAGCTAAATAAACTTTTCCCAGCTGGACACAGTGGCAAATGCCTGTAATCCCAGCACTTGGGAGGCTGAGGTAGGAGGACAGTTGCAAGCGGGAGACCAGCTTGGTCTACAAAGTGAGCTCAAGGCCAGCCTGATCTGCATAGTAAGACCCTGTCTCAAAAAGACCAAAGATTAATTAATTAATTAATTAATTAAACAAACTTTTCCCTCTTTAACTTTGGGTGTCGGGGTATTTTGTCCCAGCAAATGAGAGGTTTTTCTTGGCCCTCAAAGCCATCTCCACCATTTACCCCAACATGCCAACATCTTGGACTGCTAAGAACGCAAGAAGAGTAATTGACACAAACCCAATGAAAAGCCTTAAGGGTCAGGGATATAGTTCAGCAGCATAGCACCTGCTTGGCACGTGCCAGGTTGTGAATTCCATTGCTGACACCAAAAAAAAAAAAAAAAAAAAAGCCAGAGCCTGTAAAAATGAAACACATTCAGATAAAAATAAAGATAGCACCACGCATAGTGGCACACACCTGTAATCCCAGCACTCAGGAGGCTGAGGCAGGAGGATCATTACATGTCTGAGGCCAGCCTAGGCTGCAAAGAGAACTCCAGGCCAGCCTGAACTGCATAGTGAGACCCTGTCTCAACAAGACAAAAATTAATTAATTAATTAATTAAACGTAGCAAAATTGAGGTATGTTAACATCCCAATTTAAGTTCAAAGTAAGGTTCTTAGTAATGTTAAGATGCTTCACCTCATATTTAATCCCTTAATTTAGAATGCTATGGGGAAAATGTAATGGGGATCAAAAAGAAAAACCTGAATTACTATGAGAAACGTTAAACTAAGATCCATGGCTTTTTGGGGGAACAGTGATGCCAGACACATTTTGCAGACCTTAACCGAATTCTCTACAAAGCCATAGTCTAATCCCTTCAGCACACATTACAAAACTGTTCTTAGGCACGTTTGAATTCAATCCTAGTCCCCAACTGATTTTGAGAAACAAAGATTTTGCAAAACAAGAGTCTTGCTGACTTCTAGTTACAGATTTTAAGTTCAATTTCTTCCCCAGAACAAGCTTGTTGAAAGAAAATGTGGACTCATGACTGAAGTACAATTTGCATGTTACCATTTATACACACACACACACACACACACACACACACACACACAGAGTTTTTTAAAGTGATACTGGAGATCAAACCCACAGGTGCTCTATCACTGAGCTACACCCTCAACCCTTTTGATTTTGGCACAGGATCTCAGTTTCCCAGACTGGCATGCAAGATTCTCTGTCTCAGCTTCCCAAGTAGCTGCGATTTACATACATGAGCCACAATTCCAGTGAAGTCTCGGTATGTTGCTCAGCTAGTCTCGAACTCCTGGATTCAAATCCTCCTGTTTCAGCTGTAACCTGCTTCTACATTCACCACCAGTAGTAAGTATGACACCAGACGCCATCCCCTACCTTGCAGAGGATAGAACACTTGGACCTCGACCTGCCAGTAGTGTTTACAAAAAAAAAACCCTCCAAGGGATAGATTTCCTTTTTTTTCCTTGGGTGACCTTCCAGTAAACAGCTAATATCTACAACAAAATAAAATATAGTATTTATTCATATATATACCTAAATAGAACTATTTCCCAGCAGCTGGCACAATGCCCCTTCAATAAATTTCTCGTGCGTAGAGGAGTACAATATAAGATAAAAATGTCTTCGAAACATGCTGGCCCTTGAAAAAAAATCATTTTCCTTAAAGCGACTGTGGAAATAGTATTGTCACTAACGTAAGCACAATAAATGATTCCTAAATTAATTAATTCTACGCAGTTAGAATTATTGTAAGGCAAAATCGAACAGTTACTCTACTCAATTATCCTTACTATTTGAAAGAACTATATAAAAAACGCTGCGATGTGCCCACGCGACCTACTCAGGATGCCAGAGAATTAAAGCAAGACTCCCGACGCGACACCGAAGTTTTTTTCCCTTCTTGTTCCTCTACCTGCACCACTCCCATCTCCCAGGGCCCGAAATCGCCCGCATTTACTGCGCGCGAGACGCACGCCAGGGCGCCTCCGGGTGCTAGGAGCCCAGCTCTGCCTGCCCCCCCCACCCCTGTGCTGTCCCACGCTCGCGATCCTCCATCGAACTCCCCAAAGTCGCTTTCTTTCCAGGTCAGGGAGCGCGGGGTCACCAAGAGGCGCCCAAGCCCGCTCCCCCTCCACGCCGCGCCCGCCTAGGCCCAGCTCCCCCTCTTCACGCCCCAACGGTCCCAGGGCCCGGGTCTCACCTCTCCACCCACTCCCTCAGGAAGCGCATCTCCTCGGTGTGCAGGACGCTCGGATCTTGCTTACACATTTTCACGAAGGCCCGAAGCTCGTTTACTTTGCGGGGATCCATAGTTGGCAAACAGCGAGCGGCTGCTGTGGAGGTTACGGCCCTATCCAAGGCCCGGACGGTGGCGCGGCGAGACCTTGCAGAAGGGGGCGGTTGCCGCGAGGTAGAACCGACTAGAACCTCCCAGGCCGCTGGCTCCTCCCCCCAACGGCCTCGTGACCCTGGGTCCTTCGCTTGCTCATTGCTACCCCTCTACCTCTGCTCCTGCGCAATGGCTGGAATCTTCTAGAAGTGTGGCTGTTCGTGCTCTTGCCTGCCTCCCTACACAAACATTTTTATACCATTGAACCAATTGCCAGGATGGGTCAAGCCATCTACGTGGACGCTTTTAAACAGGCAGGAGACAACAGCTCCTCTAGGGAACCATTTAGAATCGGATGTTTTGCGAATGTAGGTGTTCAGTGGCGCGCGGCACTTTGCAATGAAAAGGGCCAAAGCCTTGGATGTGACGTCAGCATTCTGCGCCGCCCAGAATGAAAGCCCGCTAGCTGCGCCCGCCGGAAGGGGCGGGTCGCCGGCCTGGTTTCTTGGTGACACGGCTCTGCAGGTGGCTGCTTCCTGAGCTGGTTTCCTCTCTATTCCTAACGTGTGAGGTGGCCATTATGACTTGGCTCCTTTCAACTCTCAAGCTGCTTCCCGCCGTTCCAAGCACTCGCGGTTTCTCAGGTTAGACTTTTATCCCACGGTGTCCCCTCAGGGGGATCCGAGCTGGTCTCAGTCGATCTCTGGTTCTGTGGACTCTTCTGCTGGGGCCCCCGTAGACTTCATCTTTACCGACTACTCCTGGAAAAGGGTGGGCCTTGTGTTCTTTCTGCTTGAGGTATTCGGAAGCTGAAATGACTGCTTAGAGAAAAGCGTGTGCCATCCCCCAGAGGGACTGTCTTCAAAGTTATTCGGACTTAAAGTTGTGTCAGTTGTCATCGCGCTTGTTTAGGTGACAAAACCGCACTTTGTAGCTCTTGTTTGTGTCGAATCGACATGAAATACTGTTTTCATGTTTTTTAAGAGTTGATGTAGAAGCTGGCTCAAAATGCACAAGACCGTGTTTAGTATCACAGATCTTCTGGGCTGTTGAAGAGGCTGCGGCCAGATCCCGAGCCCAGGCTCTGGCCCACCGAGATCATACAGAGGGGGACAGTTGCCGCGAGGAACTCACTTTGTAGCCCAGGCTGGCCTCGAACTCACAGCAGTCTGAGATCTGGGATCACAGTTGTGCGCCCCCACGTCCGGCTAAATTCAGTCTTAGAGGCCCCAACCTAAGATTTTGAGCAGGAACGATTCTTTGCTGGTGACCTTTGAGTTTGTCAAGACTTAGTGTAAATCTGATTAGTCAAAGTTTAGGACTGCATACTGAAGCCGGAAGGCTGAGGCTGGAGGGTCGCAGCGGGTTCCAGGCCAGCCCGGGCTACAAAAGTGACTTCAGGGCCATCCTGAACGCTGTAGTGAAACCCTGTCTCAAAAAGACAAGAAAAGAAAGAGAAAAAGCAGGCTAGAAGAAAGAAACCATTGTGGTAGAGGGAAGTTGTGCAGAGACACAGAATGATTGCAATGGTTAGTAGTCTGTACTAACCATTGCAGTCATTCAGTATAGCCAGAGAAGCTTTTTTGAAATACATTCCTGGGCGTATTAATAGGTGTTACACCACAATGAATCAACGTTCAGATATTTACATGGCATGACGGGAAGATAATTTGACAGTAATTTGCTTAACTAACTTGACCATGGTGCCCCATGGTGAGTTTTGAACTGTTAACCCTGGAACACATTTTGGGACCAGTTGGACTGTAGCAGAGATGCTAAATAGAAAACCAAATTTGAGTTGGGCATGGTGGCACACGCCTGTAATCCCAGCACTCCAGGAGGCTGAGGCAGGATTGTTGCAAGTTCGAGAGCAAGCCTGAGCTACAAAGTGAGCTCAAAACCAGCCTGAACTGCATAGTGACACCTTAGCTCAAAAAGACAAAAAAAAAAAAAAAAAAAAAGAATGCCAAGTTTGAGGAAAACCTAGTGGCTGATTCATGGAGGGGCTTGTAGATTATGTTATGAAATAGTAAACTTTTTCTTCTAAGCAATGGGAAACCAATGATGAATTTTACGTTGCATAAAATGCTTCAATTTGAATTTTTAGTTCTCTGTTAAGAATGGAGAACAAGGGCTGGGGATTTCGCTCAGTGGCATAGCTCGAGGTTGTGAGTTCTATCCCCGTACCAAAAAAAAAAAAAAAGGAGAACAGTTACATAAATAGCATTTAAAATATCCTAAGCTTTTATGATTTTAATTTCTGGAAACATTTTAGATGCTAGCTGTGTCCTGATCTTCCTGGTAATAAATTACCTTTCATCCCCATGTATATACTCACAGGAAAAATAAACAATACAAAACAAAACAAAAAATAGTAATACTGTGCCCAGTGTGGTGAGACACACCTGTAATCCTGACATCTGGGAGGCTGAAGCACCCGAATCACCCTGAATTTGGGGCCAACTTGGGTTACATAGTGAATTCCAGGCCAGCCTGAACTACATAGCAAGACCTTGATTTGAAAAACAAAGCAAAAGACAGACTGCCAGATTGCTTTGAGGAATCCTAATTAATTCTGACTTGAAACAAATTATAAAATATACATTATGTAAATTTAACCCTGTTAAACAGTTAGTAGTGTTGAATATGTTCACACTGTTGTGCAACATCTCCAGGACATTTCTGTTTTGCAAATCTGAAGCTTCATAACCATTAAATAACTACCTCCCTCTTTCCAGCCTCTGGTAATCACCATTCTAGTTTCTGTGGCTAGGATTTTAACAACTTTAGATACCTCATTTAATTGAATTAGCATAATATCCTGAAGGCTGATCCATGTTGTGGCTCCTAACAGGATTTTTTTCTAATACTGAATATTTCTCTTCTGTCCCCACCATTGGATGTGTGTAGTTTATTCATCAGTTTCACCTTTTGGCTATTGAAATAGTATACATTTTGTGCAAATATAAATCGTTTTTTGTTGTTTTTTGTTTTGTTTTTTTTTTGGTACCAGGGATGGAACTCACAACCTTGAGTTTGCCAGGCAGGCGCTTAAGCCACTGAGCTAAATCCCTGGCCCTATAGATCGGTTTTTAATTTAAAACTTGTCTTTAAATTACATATCAAATCCTTTGCTTCCATTGGGAAGTCATCTCCTGAATAATTTCATAATCTGAATGGATGTATCTTAGTACTTTTTTTTTTTCTTTTGAGAGACAGGGTCTTGCTATGTAGTTCAGGCTGACCTGGAACTCCTTAAATGCTGGGGTTACAGGCATGCACCACCACACACAGCCTCTTAGTACATTTTTGATCACCTAATGTTATATGTGTTTCAGAAGTTCATATAGTAGTTTTGTTAAGTAAAAGAAATGAAATAGGTCATGAACTCTGCTAAAGACAAATTCTAAACTGGGTGTGGTGGGCCAGCCTGGGCTGCATAAGCAAGGTCAAGACCAGCCAGCACTAGACCCTGCTTCAAAAAAAAAAAAAAAAAATTCTGTATGCAAGATAAAGTAAAAAAAAAAAAATCTGCAGTTTTCCAAGCATAACATTGCCAGTTGTTATCACAAATCGATCTTTTTGTGACATTCCTAATCCAAACAACTACTAACCAAATGTCCACAAACCTGCTTAAAATGTTAAAGATATACCCTTAGATAGTATTAAACAAGTGTTATCTACCAAACTGATTATCCAAAACATACGGAATCATGTTTAAATATTATAATATGTCTGAAGAGTCAGTTTAGCAATTCCATTGGGCTGACTTCTGCACCTCTTTGTGCTTCTTTTTTTTCCCTCTTACCACCTTCTTTGAATCCTGCTGAGAAAATACAGGGGTCTCAATTGCTGTGGATCCAAGGTATAACTTGCTCATCATTGTCCATACAAGTATATTGAGACCCATGCTTGGGGCTGTGGGAATTTGATAAATAATCATTGAATGAATGTTTTCTACAGCTGCATTCTTCTGCGAAGTCCTCTTTGTCTCTCATGTCATTTTCAAGGAGAAATTTCAACTCAAGGTCTTCTTCAGCTTCTCTTTTTAGATCATTCTCTATATTACTGTTTGAATTAATATTTGTCATTAACAGCTTTGCCTGAGGTTGTAACATATATGTAATTGTCCACCTTAGTATCATCAAATGCCAAGGAAGAGAATGAAGTAAGGCCTTCATGCCCCAGTGAACAGTAAGAAGTATATCCTGTATCAACTGAAGAAAATGTCTCCAAAACTGAATGTTCACTTGGAAGTAAAGTACCTTGCACCTTTGTTTCCATGCGAGCCTCTTGGAGTATTTAAAAGATCTTCAAGAGAGTCTTCAAAGAAGTGAAATGAAAATATGTCCTTTTCACCAGACATTTCTTTAAAGACATCATCTGGCTTACAGACTATGGAGCCATAATCATATTTATCATCAAAGTTACTTCCACCTCTACCATGTAATTCTTCCTTGCCATTACTTATCGTAAATGTCCCGCTTTTCATCATTTCATGATACCTCATATGCCTCAGCTACTTCTTTGAATTTTCTTTTGCTGCTTCTTTGTTTTGTGGATTTTTATCAGGGTGCCATTTAAGTGCTACTTTATGATAAGCCTTTTTAATATCCTCAGGTGAAGCATATCTCTGTATTCCTAAAACTGCATGATAACCTACCGTGTTTTAACAGATTATTGGAAATGGGTGCACTGTTGTTTTCCTCGAAGTTCAGGCTCTGCCTGTGGTGGTAGTGGTGGTAAGAGGCAGTAACTGCAAGTAGGCACATGTTTATGTTTCTGTTTTTGTTTTTTGTTTTTAAGTAGGCACATGTTTATAGTGAATGGAATATCACACTCATGGGAGTGTGATAAGGATAAGGAGTCTGATTATGTAGCAAGCAGAGTTAAAGGCTTATGACAGAGAGGGCCGCATTATGCTGTCCTGCTAGGGTAGGGGTTGGCATTGGACATTCCAAAGGAAGCTAGTTCAGAGTCACACATGACCATCCTGGGACCTCTGCTGTTTCCCTGGAGAGCCAGTGAACCATGTGAAAAAAGTTTTCAAGCAGTTGACATTTATTTTAGTGAGATCAGTAAAAGATACAGATAGGTGGTTGAATCACAGCGTAATAAAGGCTATAACGAGAGAGGCATTGGATGCTAATCAGCCTGAGACCCCTGATGCAGACTAGGGCATCAGGGACAGCAAGTGGCCTAATGCAAGCTTTCTACAGGCCAGTAGTGTGAGTCATCCTAGATGGTAGTATTTTTGTTCACCTACAGTTTACTATAAAATGTGTAAAGATTTTAGAAGTCGTGTGTTTTTGTATTTGGGGTGTGTGTGTGTGTGTGTATATATATATATTTTTTTTTGTTTGTGTGTGTGCGGGGGGATCGAACTCACGACCTTGCACTTGCCAGGCAGGCACTTAAGCCACTGAGCTAAATCCCCAGCCCATTATATAATTATTGAATGCCTGCACAGTGCCAGGCATGGTTTTAGCCATTAGTGATAACAGTATTGAACAAAAGATGCCAGTTTTTGTGGTGATTATAAAAGGTTAAGAACACTGAGTGAGGGAGCAAGCCATGGACAGTGGGACACGTATAATGCCAGCTACTTAAGAGGCTGAGTCACAAAGACTATAAGTTGGAAACTAGCCTGGGCAATTTAGGGAAACTATCTCAAAAAGTAAGAATACTTCTTAGTGATATAGTACCCCTTGAATTCAATCTGCAGTACAGTAAGTTCTTAACTTACAGACCAGTTCTCTTCTGAAAGAATTGTTCAGAAGGTCAGATTCATTTGTAAGCCGACAGCGAGTCTTATACTATATACCTGTGAAAGCTGGCAATTTGAATGTTACTGTGCCACTGAAAAGGGAAGGAAGAAGGGAACAAAATAGACAGTTTTGGCTTTAAAAAGTTTCTGAAGAGATGACATTAGAGCTGAAACCTAAATGATGAGTCAGTTTGTAGACACTTTATTTCTAGTTTGGGGATATTATAAATAAAACTAGTATTTAGTCTAGTACAGTGGAAACCCATGGGGGAGTTGGCGGTTTAGTGGTCTGATTTACTCTGTGTGTGTGTTGCTGGGGATCCAATCCAGGGCTTCAGGCATGCTGCACAAATGGCGCACAACTGGGGTAGACTCACCACTCTGATATCTGTGGGTCAGTGGCTATTACATGGAGAAGCCCTGGTATGTGGGAAAGTAGAATTAAAGAACCTAGTTAGCAGTAAGTTAGACCAATAATGATTTTTTTTTCTTTTGGGATGATTTAAATTATCCATTAGGCTATATCTGAATTTAAAAGATTTATATTCTATTATTGGTTCATTTTATTGTCCTAGACAAGTAATTCCCTCTATTGTTCTGTCTGTTTTCCCTCTACTTGTATCTGTTGTACTTTCCATCATATTTATAAGCACCTCAGTTAGATGATACTCTAATGAAATGTAGAACTGTACTGGTGTTTTTAGACAGACTTTTCCAGGCTGTCTGTCAGGTCCAAATATTTTTTACTTTGCTTATTATGTTTTGATATACTAGTTGTCAAGAGATACTGTGAAATGTTAGAAACTAAATTTACAGTTTCTCCACTGTATGTATTTCCATGTGTTCATGTGTGGCATGTGTATGATTATATTTGCCTGCCATTAAAAATACATAAGGTATTGAACATTATTTGAGTACGCTGTAACTCACTCTATACTGTGATTTATAGTTTTTCATTTAACTGACACAGCATTATGGCAGAGTAACTGCATATTTTGTGTTGCTAAACAATTTAGATTTTGAGAAAGTAAATTGTGATATTTAAATTTAAGTCAAATGCCAAATTCCACTCTGTTTTCACTGTAAACAGTGTGCTATTTCCACTCTACTGCGGGGGTTTTTTTGTCCCAGAACTTGAGTTCTACACCTCTCACAAACATGTATTGAGAACAGAGTAAGGTAGAAAATTAAAAATTCTGCTCCTAAGAAAGTAATAATTTGAGCAAGCTAATTTTAGTAGACTGTGCAAGTGTAGCACAAAGAATTGCTTTTGTAATTATCCTCATCCTTCCCAGCAACTGTGCCAGTTTCTCTCATCCATTCATAATGAAACTTCAAAATTGTCTGAGTCAGTGCTTTCTTACATCCTTGGCATACTCCATCCAGTCTGGCTTCCATCTGTACTCTGCCCTTCTTTTCAAAACTTTTTTTTCCCTAGTACTGAGTATCAAACCCAGGGCCTTCTCACTGAGCTACAGCCCCAGGCCCCCGCCTTTTATTTTTTATTTGGAGACGGGGCTCAGTAAGTCCCCATTTGCCCAGGCTAACCTTGAACTTGTTTTTTTAATTTTTATTTTTTCAGGGTTTTTTATACCAGGAATTCAATTCAGGACCTTGCACTTACCAGGCAGGCACTTTATGCTGCTGAGCTATACCGCTGACCCTTAGGCTTGAACTTATCATCCTCCTGCCTCATCTTCCCAGAGTACTAGGATTCAAGTGTATGCCACTACACAAACTCAATTCACTTTTGTTTCTTTAATTTCCTAAATACCACATTCTTCTGGTTTTCTTCCTCTCCTATGCTTCTCATAATAAAATATCAAAGTCTCAGATTTTACTCAGTCTCCCCAAGTAGTATCCAGTCCTGGCGATGTAGGGGAAGGAAACTCCCAACCTACTATCTGTCCAGAACAAGTTTGTGTTCTCTAAAATTGAAGAATGGATTTTTGGAACAATGCAGATTAAGAGCAGAAATACTTACTAAGAGAAAGAAAGCTTCTGTCTGAGAGAGAGAAGGGGTCCCAAGTGGGTTGCCAAATATTCTGTATTTTCTCGAGATTTTTATAGAGTAAAATCATGAGGTGAGGTGGGTCTAAAGTTGGGGAAAATTGGGGCACTCATAAGGCAGATGGGCATGAGGTGGGACAGAGCTATGGTCAACCAATAAGTTGAATTGTTCAGGTAAAATTGGCCATATCGGGGACAAATCAGGAAGTGAGTCACATCATTGACTCTTCCTATAGGGGACTGGGATAGTGATTCCTGGCTTCTCAAGGTGATCCAGACAAGGATTATACTTAAAGGTGTGGTTGCATTTGTTTTGCCTTTCGTCCAGAGATCTGGCCCATAGCAAGAGGTGTGTGTCCCCTCCAAGGTCATCAGACATCTGGTCCTCTGTGCCAGCTTCTTTGAGGACCTAGCCCTGTCTCACTGCCTGTAATATTTCTAACTAGCTCAGCTGCCTGTAACACTGGGACTTTAGATACTCCCTAGGTCTCACAGCACCTTAATTCATATGATCTAGTTTGCCACATTTCCCACTAAGTTTAAGACTTACCGTTTGTCCTTTCTCCCACTGTAATAGCCAGTCAGTCAGTCTTTCTTTCTTTCTTTCTTTTTGGTACCGGGGATCGAACTCACGACCTTACGCTTGCCAGGCAGGCCCTTAAGCCACTGAGCTAAATCCCCGGCCCTTTTCTTTCTTTCTTTCTTTTTTTTTTTCTTTGTTGAGACAGTCTCCTTATGTAGTTTAGGCTGGCCTTGAACTCACTGTGGAGCTCAGGCTGATCTCAAACTTGCTGATAACTTCTGCCCCAGTGCTGGGATTACATTTTGCCACCACGCCTCCCATTTCATTTAATGGTACAACCATTCCCCATTTGTTCAGATCGAAATCTAGGAACTACTTTCTCTTTTTTCCTTACTCCCCACATCTAATCAAAAGCCAAATTAATTGACTTTTTACATTCAAGATAAGTGTATTTCGAATTCAGAGATAGAAAAACAAAGTCAAATTGCATGATCCAACCTTGCATCTGTAGCAGTGGGTGGGACTGTAAGTAAGGCTTACTGTGTGATGTTCAAGCTGAATTGGTAGAAGTTGCATAATCAGAGAAGTGGGAAAACTCCATTTTAAACTAAGGGAACTCTTTTTTAAGGCAAATTTACTAATACTCTTCAAGTAGTTTAGTCTGGCTACAGTAAATTTGTTTGCTGATTAGGCCAGTCTAACAAACAAGATCTAGGTCATGAAAGGTTATAAGCTAGAATCTGTCTTTGTTTTGGGTTTGGGTTTTGTGTTTTTGAGGCAAGGTGTTGCTTTATAGTTTAGGGCTGATCTTGAATTAGCTCTGTAGCCCATGCTGGCCTCAAACTTGAGATCTTCCTATCTTAAACTTCCAAGTGTGTAAGTTAAAGACTTTGAACCTCTAAAAAAGTCTGGTAAAAATTCTTACAGTGTTAGTGTGGAAGATTTGAAATTTGAACCTGACTTGGCTGACAAAGCCTTTAGTGAGCTTGAAGTGAAGCACTATATATAGGGAGGTATGTGCTCTACCATCGAGCAGCATCTGCAGCCCAAGGTAAAGAATTAGATTTCTTTGGAACTAGTGTAGCCATGGAGGATGAATTTGACAGGCAAGACCCAAGACAGAGCCAAGATAAGAAGACCAGACAAATGAGGAAGGCCTAAACTAGGGAGATGATGTTGAGAAGGAATTGGATATTTTAGAAGTATGACTTGACATACATGCTTTGATTCTAATTATATGACCTTGGGCAAAAGATCTGTTTACTTGAAATTAGGTAAACAGCTATCAATACTATTTTTAGTCTGCTGAGAATAAACAATGTCTCATGTTGAAGTATTAGATGGCTTTGAACTTGTCAAACTTGCTCTGCTTGGAGTGGTCCAAAGATGAGATTGAGTAGGCTAATGCTATTTCATCTGAATATAAAAAAGAGAATTGGTTATCTTTTTATGTTCAGTTGTTTTACTGCTGAAACAGTAGACAGTGTAGTCCACTAGCTACCACATTTTGAAATTATTATTCAAGTCATTGTTTCATCTTAGTATATCATAAGCAACTTATTTACCCCTTCTGTTTTCTTTCCCATTGTTATAGAGAAAGCACTGTAATAGTACCTCCTCAAACACAGAATGTGCCATTTGTTTGACTTGGTTTCATGTGAATAAAGTACTGTATTGGAAGTATTACTGGGAAAGTGATAATCCGGAGTGCCTCAAGGGAAGGGCATTTAGTTTGAGGTCTAGTGTAGGATGAAGGCTCTTGTCTGTAACACCCTTCTCTATCTTTTGACTTTTGTGCATATGAATGTTACCAGTTTAAAAGTTAGTTAATATAGCTTGCCTCACATAACTATAGAGATAATAAATTCATAATACTCAATGATTAGAATACTTTCTGGAAAGTAGTAACTAGATAGATTTTTGGCTATCATCATGATCTTTATTATCAATAAAATGGATCAACTGTGATTTGAAACCATTAAATATACTGTGCCTCTACTCTTTGCTTTAGTAAGGAAAATTGTAGTTGCACCCAATGTGAGCTGTGATTAGGACAAGAATTGGCTTATGGGTGAGAGAAACTAGGTAGTTCTGTAAAATCTCTGCTGTTACTTTGTTTCTTCATACTAGTATTTTCTGGTCACCTAAGAGCAAGTTCTACCTCCATCATAGACCTCTATCATTTCTCCCTGTGCTTTCTTTCCCTTCCAGAAACACAAATGTCAAGGGGCAGATAATGAAAAAAATTAAGAGGGCTGTAAAGTGCTGTGCTTTTTGTTTTGGAGACAGAGTCTCTCTGTAGTGTAAACTGGCCTCAAACTCATGGATGATCCTCCTGCCTCAGCCTCCTGAGTGCTGGGATTATAGGTAAACACCACAACACCCAGCTAAATCTGCTGTGTTTTTGAGGTTATTTCTCTGAATGTTTACAAGTAAGAATATAAAAAAATCTCATGTTTGGGTGAGGTGGGAGATGATCTCAGGATCCCTTTTTACTATGAATAATTATTGAGGACCCTCTCGCCTACTGACCCTTCCCCAGCTGGAGCTGACCTAAGTATAGAGACACAGCCTGGTAGTGCAGGGTTTTTCAGAACACATGTTGTAATGTTAGTATGTTGCTGTGTTAGTTCCCTGAGGCTGCCATAACAAATCACCGAAGATTGACAGTATAGTGCAATAAAAGTTTATACTGTCTGTTCTGGAGGCCAGAGGTCCCAAATCAAGTTGTCAGCAGGATGGTACCTCCTCTAAGGCTCTAGGGAACAACATATTCTTTGCTTCATTCAGCTTCCAGGAGCTGGATATGTCACTAAGTTTGTTGGCTGTGACACCACCACACCTGGCTTGTATTTCTTACTGTGTTTTTGTTTGTTTGATTTGTTTTTGAGACAGCGACTCTTGTAGTTCAGACTGCCCTTGAACTTACTATGTAGCCTCATATTTGCATTGATCTTCCTGCCTCACGCTCCGAAGTGCTAGGATTACAGGCGTGCACTCTACACCTGGCCTTACTGTGGATTTGGTCAAAAAAGTTTGAAAGCCACTACCTAAGATGACTGCTTTATTTTTTTTCCACAAGTAAATACATAGGTGCACAAGAATTTTGTAACATGTCAAGATCACATCAATCATAGAACTAAGCTAGAACCAGCTCTTTTCTGCTGTGCTATGATTTTTCAACTGTGCCTTACTTCATTTTGAAAAAAATTTATTAATTTATTTGTTGGCTTGTTTGTGATACTAATGATTGAACTCAGTGTCTTCACACTGAGTGTCTTCACACTGAGCTACCTCTCTACCTCTATATTTTTTATTTTGAGGTGGGGTTTCTGAGTCACTTAAATTGTCCAGGCTGGGCTTGAATTTGTGATGCTCCTGCATCAGCCTTCTAGAATACTAGGATTACAGTTGTGTGCTGCTATGTCTGTTTGTTTTTAAAAATAAATAATTAAAAAACTAGTATAATGAGCTCCCACCTACCTGTGACTCACTTCAAGTTATTAACTCCATGACTAGTTTTATGTCATTAAAACCCTCATTCATAACCACACCAGCGTTATTATACCTTGAAATAAAGTTCTTCTGTAATAACATCAAATACACAGTCCCTCTGCAAATTGTCAGTGGTTTCCTAAATGTAAATAGTGTGTTTGTTTTACATTTTGTTGCTTAAGTCAGGATCTGTATAAGAGCCACATATTAAACTGGTTAATTATGGTTATAAGGTTTTTTTAATCTGTAGCTTCCTCTTCCACTTCTTACCACTTCAGCCTGCCTTGAAAGCTATGTGTTGAAGTACTGAGCTGTTTTCCATAGTCTAGACTTGGTTGATTGCATCCTTATTGATGTCATCTAGCAAGTTTCCCTGTCTTTCAAATTTCCATAAATTGTTTATTTCATGTTTGTTGAACTTAAAAAGTACACTGGGTATATTCTCTAAAATGTATTCTATAGGTTTTCTAAAAATACTTTAAAAAACACGTGTTAACCCCCCTGGCAAGTGTGAGGTCATGAGTTGGATCCCTGGTACCCACCAAAAAAGACCACCTGTTGAATGTCTTATCCATATTCTCACTTTTCACTTTGTGTATGTGTGTGTGGTACTAGGAATTGAACCCTGGACCTTCACAATGAAGTATATCCCAGCCCATTTTTTACTTGGAGACAGGATCCCACTGGGTTAGTAAGTCCTCCAAGCTGAGGCCAGACTGGCAGTCCTCCTGCGTCAGCTTCACAGAGTACTGGGTTTACAGACATGTAACCATGCCCGGCTCATTTCTCACCATTCTTAATTGTATTTTCATATGTCCTAGAATGTTTTATTTTTTTTTTGCCCATCTAAAAAAACTTTTTTTTCCAAAAATCTTCCATAAATTTAGTTGTTACATTTAAGACTCCTAACTCACAAATACTTATGCCATTATTTCATCCTGCATATTTCCTACCTATGGAAAGCTTTGACTTGATCTAGATTTAGCATATTCTGCCATTGTACTGGTTGTCTGCTCCCAATGAAATTGTGTGGCACTGATTATATGGCTTGGAAAGTCTACCAAGCAGCCGAGTGAAAAAGCAAGTACAAATCTTGTGAAGTTAGATAAACTTGAGTCTGAATGTGAGCTTTGTAGTGCTGTGTGACTTTGTACAAATTACTTCTGTCTGATTCCTCCTTTTAAAATAATGATAATGCCTGCTTCTCATAACAGTTAAAAGTCGAATTCCTGTGCTTGCTTCTGCAACACATATACTAAAAAAAAGTCTGAATTCCTTAGTTTATCATACAAAGTGCCCAGAGGCCTGACCCTTACCTCTAACCTTTCCTCTCACTGCAGCAGCCCTGACCTGCTGGTGGAGTGGGCTACTGCTGCCTGCTGCATTAGGGTGTGGTGTCTTCTCTCTGGAGCGCCAGCCTGGCCTGCTCCATGTAGATAGAGTCAGGCTCATATACACACACAGTGCCTTCTGCTGTACTTCCCTCCTTCAGCTCACTAATTCTTCTCTGGACAGGTGCCACTTTCTGTCTTCCACTCACACCTTCGCGCACTTCTGTGTGTGCCCCCAGAGCACCATCTTCCTCTCGTTTGTCATTGCATCCATCTCGAGGCATTGTAATAGTCTGTGCTCTTAAAACCCTTGTGTGTGGAAACTGGAGTGGAGCTCAGTGGTACAGTGCTTGCCAGGCATGTGTAAGGCCTGGCTTTGATCCCCAGCACTGAAAAACAAACAACACCTTGTATATGAATTCTCTACCACATTCACCATATGGTACTATTGTGCTCCATTTTTTCTCACCTCACCTAGACCAGTGGTGCTGAGCCACATAGCATTTTCAGTGATAGTCAACAGCCCACTGCAGCACACGTGCCATAGGTTTGCCACCACTGTCCTAGACTGCATACCTGGAAGACTACAGCAAACAGTCTTGACAGTCTTGCTTCCTGCTCAATGTGTTTCAATCATGTGCCAAATACATATTTTTGTTAATATTAATAATGGTAACATTATGTACCAACTATAAGCATTTTTTCATAGATTATTTTATCTGGCTTTAATATTCCAAGGTTAAATGAGATAGCTTGGATGTGTTTTCTCATACTTGACATATTGTGGCTGGACATGGTGGCATGTTCCCATAATCCCAATATCTGGGAGGCTGAGGCAGGAGAAGTGCCATGAGTTCAAGGCTAGCCTGGGCTACATAGGGAGACCTCATCGCAAAAATAAGTAAATAAATAAGATAAAATTGTTAATTATCTTTGCCTGAATTTTAGGACACAGCCTCAGGTTACCTCTGAACTCCTTTTTCGTTTGTTTGTTCTTTCCTTCAGTTCTCACAGCTCCTTATTCAAAGTAGCAGACTCAAATGATGAGCAAAGAGTCATCTCATTTCTGCTTTCCTAGGCTCAACATAGGCTGTGATGTGGCAGAAGGGCCATGATAAATATTGAAAGAGGCGAGAGATGGTAATTTGCACTTTCTAAGCATTCAGGTGGCTGGAAAACTATGAAAACCCTAGGACTTCTAGACCCTTCATTCCTTTTCATGCACTTTATTCTTGCTTCAGGATGTGTGTGGTGTTTACAGCGAAGATATTCCCTCCAGCCCATGCCTGAGAGGAGGGTTCCCCGCCGGTATTTGGGCCAGCCCAGCCCCTTCACACACCCTCATCTCCTCAGACCAGGTAACAACTGACTTTCCTTTGTGGTGCTTTGTCTAGAACAGTGCTGAGTTAAAATATTGTGTCCTGACGGGGGTGTTTTAGTTTCCTGCTGTCTTGTAGCTACTATAGCTACATATAGCTGGGAGCCACCTGTAACTGTTGTACGCTGATGTTGTTAGTGTGATTGAAGAATTGATTATTTTATTTTATGTTATTTTAATTAATTTAAATTTAAACTTAAATAGCTACATATGACTACTAGTATTGAATTGAAACCCAGTCTAGAACAATAAATGTAATAAACCTTAACATTCAGAATAACTACTGAAAAGTAAGTATTTTAAACATTCAGAATAACTACTGAAAAATAAATATTTCAGGATATTTTTAAAGAAAAGTTGTATTACTATATAGGTAATAGTTTACAGAATTGTATTGTAACCATTGATGATGTACTGCTGTTAGAAGACATTTTTAAAAACATTACTTTTGCTCAAATTAAGACCTAAAGGTGTTTTTGTTTGCTTTTAAAAATACACTTCAGAGATGAACAGTGGGAAATGAGTATCATCCCAAAGAAGTAGGTTAGGGTCAAAGCTAATTCTTTGGACAGAAAGAAGTCAGGTTTCTGGGGAAAGCTGATTGATTGTTCCTCCTGCCTCAAAAAGGTAAATTTGTTTACTATCTAGGCATTTTATTGACAATATAAATTGCCTTTAGAAATACATTGCTCTTTCACTGTCTCCACTCAGTGAGTGATACCAGCATGTGTCTCAGTGAGGGCTTCCTGTTGCTGATTCTTCATCAGACTGGAATTCCTGCTGGGAAGTCGGCTGAGACTCAGAAAATGCAGCTCACCACTGAAACACAAGAAATCAGAGTTTTTCAAAGCTGTAAGGTAAGCTATTAAGCAGCTCAACTGTCACTGATTTAAGTATGTCTCTATCCTAAGAATATTTACTAGTAGTCTCTATTAAAGAAAGAAAACAAAGAATTGATACTGTGTTCTAACCAGCTTTGAAAATTATTGATTTCTTGTGGTGAGATACTTTTATATGGTGAGCTGCATTTTCTAAGCCTTGAACCTAATAGTCATATTGTCAAGATAATGGGCTGTGCTTATAGACTGCTTTGCTGATTGCGTTATGTGCATGTTGACTATTTTTAAAAGAATGTAGGTAGTTTGGTGTGGTATTACACTCCTAAAAGGCTGAGAAGGAGGATCACAAAAGGGATATCCTGTCTCAAGATGAAATTTTTAAAAGGGCTAGAATATAACTCATTGTGTGTGGCCTGGGTTCAACTCCCCAGTACCACCCAAAAAAAAAAAAAGCAGATAAATATACACATGTGTTCGTGTGTATACATGTATGACATTGGACAGGAAGGCCTATCTTAATTTAATTTCACTCTTCTGGACATAAGAATTTGGATAAGAAAAGGTAGACATCGATGGAGTTTTGAAACAGACTACCAAGTGAACCTTTAAGGATATGGGTTTTTTAGGAAAAAAGTTTCCAAAATAGTCATTTGCCTTTCTCCATCTAGAAGTGTGGCAATAGCAGAATGATTGTGAAATGGAGAGCAGTGTACATTTTTTTTTTTTTTTAAATTGCTACCGGGGATCGAACTCATGACCTCACGCTTGCAAGGCAGGTACTTACGCCACTGAGCTAAATTCTCAGCGAGCATTGTACATTTTCAGAAAAATTAACAGGCATATAATACATATCTTAAAAATCTACTGCAAAAGTCAGTTTGTTACTTTGCAGTATAAAATTACTTCATCTGTTACTTAATTTAATTCAAAGTAAAGGTTTTACCAGGTGCAGTGGCACAGGCTTGTAATCCCAGCACCCAGGAGGCTGAGGCAGGATGATTGCTGAGCCAACCGGGGCTACATAGTGAGTTCAAGGCCAGCCTGTACTATATAACAAGACCATGTCTCAAAAAGCCACCCCCCCCCCAAAAAAAAGAAAGGGCAGGAAGTAAAAAAGTATTAAGATGTGTTATATAATGGACTTCTATCCCTTCTGTCCATTAAATTCTGTGTGTGTATGTGTGTGTACTGGGGATTGAACTCAGGACCTTGCACCTGCCTGCCCAGCAGGTGCTTGTGCCACTCAGCTAAACCCCCGGCCCTCCATTAAGTTAATAAATTGCATTATTTGTTTAAAAAAAAATGTGTTATGTACATGTACCAACTCTCCACTCTGTAATCATCATGTACCAGTTAAAAGGGGTGGGATTACTCAATCCTTTCTATCAGGACTTGTCCCATATACCTACAATCACTTCTTAGTTTTTTTTTCATTTATAGCAGTGGCCAGGTTTGTTGGGAAGATATCAGAATACCACTGTGTGACAAGAATTTAGCAATGTTTTCTTTGTTAACTTTTTGCGTGTATCATGAAATACAGCAGCAGAGATAATAGTGATTGCTACATGTAATATAGTCATATGTCAGAGCTGTGTTCTAAGAAATGTACTGTCAATACTCATGTTACGTGACAAAGCCAGACTTTCCAGGGCATCTATGCAGATAATTATTTTCAAATGAATTGTGGTTATCCATGTTAACTTTACTCTTCCAAAGTTTTACCTGGTTTTAGGTTATCAGGATGACAAACTTGTAAGTATAAATTCTTTATTTTGGTAATAATTACAGCTAATACTTACATAGTGCTTACAGTTATAAGTATTCCGTTAACAACTTTAATCAAAGTCTGCACTCTGACACTGAACTACATACGCTCAGACCCAGCATCCACGCTGTCAACCACAGAATGGTGCATAACACCTTTACCCACTCCCACCCTTAATACTGGGAACTGGGGATTTAGCTCAGCGGCGTAAGTGCCTGCCTGGCAAGCCTGAGGTTGTGAGTTTGATCCCCAGTCCCTAAAAAAATAAAATACGTTTTTAAAATACGTTTGGGGGGCGGGGGTGGCTGGGGATTTAGCTTAGTGGCATAAGCACCTGCCTAGCAAGTGCTAGGTCATGAGTTCAATCCCCAATACCAAAAATCCCTGAGGTCCAAACCCAGGGCCTTTCCACTGAGCTACATCCCCAGCCCTTTTTATTTTTTTAATTTTGATGTACAAAAATTGTGAATTGTGTTTACCTTGCCATCCTCCTGCCTCAGCTTCCTGAGTAGCTAGAGTTGCAGCCTGCACCACCAATCCTAGCCTATTATATTTTTTGGTAAGATGAAAGCCAACTGGGAGAAGCCTTATATAAAAGTTATTTCAAGTTTATTGAATTTGTACATTTTCCTAATAAGGTAAAGTTTACTGTAGTAAATTGCACAGGTCTTAAATATACAATTTGGTGAGTTTTACCAGAGGTATACAGCAGTCTAACCTGAAGCTCATTTAAGGTATAGAACATTTCTGTCACCTCAGAAAGTTCCTTCATGCTCCCTTTTGAGATCATTTTGCCTATTCTTGATATCCTGTGAGTCATGCAGACTCAGACAGTACGTGCCCTTTCTGTCTACCTTGTTTTGCTCAATGTATACAACAAGTTAAATCTGCTTTCAGTATTTGGGCATTCCTTTTTTCAGAGAGATCTAATGTTTTACATTAGAAAGGAAATACTACCTTTTTTTCACTATTCTTTGCACAGTAATAGGTGAATTTTATGAACTACTTTACATATTGTAAAACAAATATACAGTTCTTTTTGGAATCAGATCATAGTAAAACTCTAATCCAGTTAATTTCTAAAAATGTATAAAATATACCTAGATTATAGCAAAAATCTACATGTTTCCATCCATTTTTAATCTTTGACTTTCCTCTCTGGGTTTTCTGCTTGGATGACAAAATATGAAGAGCATTCTTCTTGCTCTCTTGAGACTCAACTGTAAGTGCCCTGGCAGAGCTTTGCTTCTTGGCTTCACTCTCTCGGAATTGACTGTGAAATGTTATGGTCCACAACATTCAGTTGACTTTGTGGCTTTCGACTGGTTAAATAGACTTGTTAATATATCCCCTCCATCCTTGATTGGGCAAGATGAAATACTGCCTTTATTTGTTAATACTTTATAATTTGACAGAGTTCCAGAATGTCCTATCAGATACTGTTTTAGCAGCAGAAATTCAGACCAGCTTGACTATACTGGTTAGTTTATGATCAAAGGCCGCTGCAACTGTCAAATTTACTTCAAGAGTTGAAAGTTTATTATTTAGCACTGTTTTTTTTTTTCCTTCTTTCAAGTGAAAAAGTCGCTTTTTCCTGGAGAGTTTTTCTGTTGTTCTGTAAAGTTATTACTTTGATATTTTGAACATTAGAAAGCATTAGTTAAAAATCAATCCAAAATGTTGATAATTAGAAAGCTTGGGAAAATAAACTAGTGTTTTAAATATTTCTCATAGTCATTTAGATGAAATTAGATATGGAAAAAAGCAGAATGCTTTGAAAGGTATGAAAGATTGTTTCCCAATTCTCCTTTGATTTCCAAATATATCTTTTTTCAGAAGTTCCTTCTTGGCATATGCTAATGTATACTGTGTTAGTAATGAAAGTGAGAGATACTTCCTTTTTTTTTTTTTTTTTTTTTTTTTTTGTACCAGGAATCAAACTCAGGACCTTGCGCTTGCCAGGCAGTCACTTTTGCCACTGAGCTATATTCCTAGCCCCGTGAGACAAATTTCAAAGTTATTATAATTGTGAATTTTCTTCTCATCTGAATTGGTTTTTCTTTGCAGTGCTAAGTACTGAACCCTGGGCCTCACACATGGTAAATAAGCGTGTGGTCTACCATTGAACTATATATCCCTGGCCTTGAAATTTCTTTTAACAAACAAACAAATCACAAAATGAATTTTTTTCCTATAAGCCGTGACTATGAAATAACAGAAAGCAAATCTTAGGGAACAGAGAAGGTGAAAAGATAAAATAGGAAAGGTCAGATAACTCACCTGTTATAATCATTATCAGAGCAGAGCCTCTGCTCTGGTAAAAGCGTATTTATTTGGGCTGGGGATAGATTTCAGTGGGAGAGCGCTTGCCAGACCAGAAGCCCTGGGTTCAGTCCCCAGTACAACAACAGCAACAAAAAGAGTTTTTATTGCTTAGGTACATTAGGAAATTTCCAGTGTTGGGTAACAGTGGATGACTTAGCAGGAATAGTTATCAGAGAGAGTTATGCTGTTCTTCAGCTCTGGTACAAAGTGCAGTGTTTTTTCTGCCCAAGAGTCCTAGGAGACTCTGAGCCAGCCCACTCCCAGAAGGAAAAGAATGTTGTGAGCGCTTTTCTGGCTCACTGTGTGGGCTTCCTTGGTTCAGACTGTCCTGTAAGGCTCTTGGTTATCTATCTCTTCTTTTCTTTTCAATATCAATAAATTTTTTTTCTATTTTACCTGTTCAACGAAAATTAATGTTTTATTAATGGAAATAAAATTATAGAATTTTTTGCTTGATATTGGGTGAAAGCAACTATATAGTTCCATAATCATAAACAACTGATTTGCATGTGCTTAAGCGTGGTTACTAAGAAAATTCAAGTCTTTGTCCTAGCAGTTTCTCTCCTGGCATTATTCTGTAGAAAAAATACTAATGCATCCAGCATAAAATTACAAAGGTACCAGCACAAAGATATTTATTGTGCCAGCCAAAGGTTAAAGGCATTCTGAATGCCCATCACTATAGAAATGACTTGGTAAGTTGTACATCCAACCCAATAAATGTTGTAGAGACATCAAGCAAAATCAAGCTATATCAGATAACTTGGAGGAATTTCCATTGGCACTGTAATGTGAGAAAAGCAAGTTACAGAATACAATGTACAGTATTTTTTTTTTAAACAGTAAAAAGCAAGTGTGAGGTCATGAGTTCAATGGCCAGTACCTAAATAAATAAATATAAAAATAAAAACCTGCATGCAGATGTATGGTTGATTATATGAGTATTGAGAAAAATAGGCAAGGAAGAGATGGCAGGATGCTGACATATGTAGTGAAGATGAGTGAGGAGCCAAACCATGAAGGTAAGGGAGGAAATGTTCAGTGAAAGATTCAGCATGTGATTATATTTGTGTACAACCATTGTGAGTGTATGTGTGGGTGGACATAGTTACTTTTTAAGAAAACAAATTCAAACAGATATGATCTAGGCTAATCAAGGGAGCCTTTTAAAGAGAAGGGACTAAAAACAAACACTATTAAGCCAAGATTTTGGAGTGGGATTAGTTTGAAAGGAGAAGACATTTTGGAAAGAGAACACATTTTAAGCAAGATGACCAGAGAAGAAAAGAACAGATTGGACTTTTCTATAAGATAAGGACTTACTTGCAGAATAATTGATGGGATAATAAGAAAAAAAGTTATCCAGGTCACCAAAGACCATATATTGTACAGTCTCTTTATATGAAAACTCTGCCAGACAAAATTGATAGAGGAAAACAATAGATCCATGGTTGCCAGGACAGAGGGGATTGAGAGAAAATGGGAAGTGACTGCTTATGAACCTGGGGTTTTTTGGGGGGTGGGGATTTGTTGGGTTTTTTGTTTTTTATTTTTTTTTCCTGACTGATGAAATGGGTAAATTGTAAGATATGAAATTTTTTTTAAAAGATACATGAAATATCTCAAAGCTATTAAAAAAGAAAGAAGTTAGCCAGATAAATTGGAGTCATGTGGTAGAGAACATTCTACATGAGGCCGAGAATGAGTTTGCTCTAATGGACAAGAAGCTGTTTGTGGTTATGAATAGACTTTTTTTTTTGTTTTGTTTTGTTTTTTTTTTTTTTCTTTTCTGTTGGGCAGGGTTTTACTATATAATTCAGGCTGGCCTTGAACTCACTTTGTAGCCCAGGCTAACCTTAAACTTGCAGCAATCCTCCTGCTTCGGCTCCCTGAGATATTTCATGTAGAAGCAGGCAAAGTTTTCCATTTCATAAAGAAAGCATTTACCTAGTCATCACTGCTATCAGCCAGGTACTAATTGTAACAGCACATGGTAGGCAGGCATGATACTGCATGCCTGTAATCCCAACCCTGTGGGAGGCTGAGACAGGAGGATCACAAATTCAAACCCATCCTGGGCAATTTAGTGACATAGTGAGACCCTATCTCAAAAAAAAAAAAAAAAAAACTAGGCATGGTAACACATCAGTGATCCCAGCACTCGGGGAGGCTAAGGCAGGAGGATCACCACAAGTTCAGCCTGGTCTATATAGTGAGTTCAAGGCCAGCCTGAACTACATAGTGAGCCCCTATGTCAAAATTAAATGAAAAAGCTGAGGCAGGAGTATTGCTGCGAGTTCAAGGCCAGCATGAAAACTATGGTGAAATCTTGTCTCCAAAAGACCGGGAAAAGGCCAAGGGTTTGGCTCAGCGGCACAAGTGCCTGCCTGGCAAGTGCAAGGTCGTAAATTAATCCCCAGTCCCAAAAAAAGAAAAAGAATAAAACAGAAAGAAAAAAGGCCAGAAAAAAAAGTTTAAAAATTTAAAATTGGCTGGACATGCAGCTGAGGGCAAAGGCCCTGGATTTAATCTCAGTACCACAGAGGAAGGAGGGGAGAAAGAAAGAAGAAACAAAACAGCTAGGCATGGTGACACCAAAAATTTCAGCTACTCAGGAAACTGAGGCAGGAGGCTCTCAAAATCAAGGCCAGCATGGGCAATTTAACAAGACCCTGTCTCTCAAAATTTAAACAAGGAGGCTAGGGAGAGGTGGGGATGTGGCTCTGTGATAGAATGCTTGCCTGGCACATGAAGGACCCCGGATTGGATCCCTGATACCACAGCTGGGGTAGGGGGACAAACAGTCTTTTATAACAAGTTCTTTTTAGTTTTTGTTTTTAGTTTTTCAGACGGGGGTCTCGCTATGTAGTTCAGGCTGGCCTTGAACTCACTATGCAGCCCAGGCTAACCTCAAACTCAAAATGATCCTTCTTCCTTAGCATCCCAGTGCTGGGATTATAGGCGTGTGCCACCACAACCAGCCAGCACATTGGTTCTTAAGAATTCCCACCTTGCCAGGGGTGCTTAAGAGAATGTGAGACGTTTGAAATTTGATGTCCTAAATTCATATGTGCCTACGTGTACTTTAGTAAACAGAATGATTCCATAGCTTGCAAGAGATCCCAAGGGAATAGTCAGGGTTTGTTTTGTTTCCTTTTGCTCTAGTATTTTGGCTCATGGGGGTGTTCAGTTCTATGCTTTTATCAGATTTGATTCTCACGACACTCCCAAGCGGTAAAGAATATTATCAGGGTTTTGGGCCAATACCAGGATGGCCTTCAGGGAGCTCACATGTGTATGCCCAGCTCACTTGCAAATGCCAGGCAAAGAATGAAAAGGCTTAACGTTTCCAGCTAAATGGTGGATGCACCTTGAGGCCATACTCTTGAGTGAAATAAATGAGACATGTAAATACTACATTGTTTCTCTCTTGTGAGTTACCAAAAGTGTAAGTAAGTACCAAAATGCATAATAAGTATATGGTTAATAGGAAGAACATATTCAAATGGAAGAGGAACAAGGGCAGGGGGTAGGGGGAAAGGAAAGAAGGGAAAAGAAAAAATGAGAAAAGAAGGGGAAAAATGGAAACAAAGCTTTTGTAAGGAGGGGTCAGGGGTTCAAGAGCGGGGAGGAGAATGAATATATCAAGTTATATCATGTACAGGTAGAATTCCCAATGATATATAGGATCATTATGTATACCTAAAATGTACAAATAAATTTAATTTAAAAAAAAAGAATTCCTAATCGGTAGCTAAAGAATAACCTCCAAAAAAAGTGAAAAGTCTTACTTAAAAAGATGATATTATGTCTGGGGAATTCAGAGGAAGAATTTAATCTAGGTTTTAAAATTGGAGAAAGATTTTTGTTTTTGTTTTTGTTTCTTTTGTTTTTGTTTTTTTTTATATCGGTACCAGGGATCGAACTCACGACCGCTTGCTTGCGAGGCAGGCACTTATGCCGCTGAGCTAAATCCCCAGCCCTGGAGAAAGATTTTTGTCATTAATTTATGCTCAAAGCTGTAAGTCATCTAACAAGTACTTAGAAAATGCCAAGTGTATTTGAGTTATTACTCAAGAACAGACAAAATCTGTGTCCTTCTAGAGCTTGCACTCCTTCAGGGAAATCCCAGATATGTGACCCTTCCATCCGCTTTAGAGATCGAAGCCTCAGGGCAATTTTGATTGTTAGGCAGCCTAACAATGCCTTGCACACCACACTGTTTGGTGAGCACTGGATTAGATGAGAAAGAAAGAGCTGGAGATCTGAAAGAATTCTTAATCAGTCATGATTGCAGTCTTCAGTCATGACCATGTTTAATTTTTGCAGCAAAATAGAAATCTGAAACCTGGGTTGTCTTTTTAATTCCTGTGTACTCGGAGGAGATTTAGCATGGATGGAAGAATGAAGTTGGGTCTATGTGGCTAATATTAAGCTATCTTGAGTACTGCCCTGTAGACATGCAAACCGTTGTTTTTGTCATTTCTAGGGGAGGTGACACCAGGACTGTCTCAGGTGGAATACGCACTTCGCAGACACAAACTAATGTCTCTGATCCATAAAGAGGCCCGTGGGCAAAGCGGGACAGACCAGACAGTGGTTGTGCTCTCCAACCCTACTTACTACATGAGCAACGACATCCCGTACCCTTTCCACCAGGACAACAATTTCCTCTACTTGTGTGGATTCCAAGAGCCCAATAGCATTCTGGTCCTTCAGAGCCTCCCCGGCAAGCAGTTACCATCACACAAGGCCATACTTTTTGTGCCTCGAAGAGACCCTAGTCGGGAGCTTTGGGATGGTCCCCGATCTGGCACAGATGGAGCAGTAGCTCTAACTGGAGTGGATGAAGCCTATCCCCTGGAAGAATTCCAGCATCTGCTACCCAGAATGAAAGGTAATTCATGGGAGCAGAGAGCAAGCCACAAGCTCAGTTGAGGTTAAGACCTTTCCCAAAATGATTATCATAACAGCATTTCTCTTAGCACTGTGAAAGAGACATGAGTCTTCTTTTCCAGAAGACTGAGCTACTTTGAAGAGTTTATGCGTCCATTTGCTAAGTCTTCACTAATGCTCCTTTAATATACACTGCTAACCAGCTTAGTTTGAAATCTCAGAGAGAATTTCCGTTTAAAGTGAAGAGTGAATGTGGGCCCTTGACCACTGCTTCTTGTCCTAATTTATTTCACTAGCTTTTCAAAAGGAGGCACTGTTCTCAAAGAATGATACCTGCACGGGCTGCATCAGGATTTCCTGAGGGTGTGTATTAGAGTTAGGAATGTGTGACACCTATTGGAAATGTGAAATCTCAGGCCCCACCTCATGGCTTCAGACTCAGAATGTACATTGGAACAAGATTCTCAGGTGGTTTCATAGGCACAGTTGAGTTGTTACCTCTCAAAATCATTTCCTCTCCATTTATTCTGATGGAATTTTGATCACTTAGTATGTGTTGGATTCTTCATCTGAAACAGTCTTTACAACTTGTATCACATTACAAACTCTCCTTAGTGCTTCTTGTAAATCATCAGCTCTGGGAAGCATTTTATTCTTGGAAGTATTCAAAAGTCACTTACAGCCAAATTTGGAAACTCTGATAGGTGATCAATTTAAGAAAGTGTGATTTTAAATGATAATAGTAGATGATTGTGAACTTTCATTTGCTTGTTGTTTCTCGGGGGGGGGGTTATAAATCATTTCTGAAGAGAGCTTCTAAAAGAGAATTCCAAATGTGTTTCTGATGACCATGGACTGTGTTAAACTTGTTTTCTACAGTCTTTGTTAAAAAAAAAAAAGCTCATCTGAATATATAAGTTCTAAGATGATTAAATTATTTTTGTTACTTTATAAAACTATTTTGTACTTTACATACATAACTACCGACTTAACTCATTGAACTTTCTTAGGTCTTCAAAATCCATATAAATGGAACATAGAAGCCTTTTTTGTTGTTGTTGCTTTTTAATGTCTCATATCAGTTGCTGGCTGTCACCTTCAATAGTTTAAATTTCAAGAAGCCTATACAGTTAAATCTTCACATAAAATGTGTTTCTTGAAAATACTTCTCACCCACCGTTGTGTTGTGTTTTGTTTTGTTTTTGAGACAGGGTCTCACTGTGCAGTTCAAGCTGGGCTTGAATTCACTGTGTAGCCCAGGCTAACCATGAAATTCATGGCGACCTTCCTGCCTTAGCCACCCGAGTGCCAGGCACCACCATGCCCAGCCTTCATTCACCTTTCTTAATGTCAGTTGTTTATTAGATAAAATTATTAGACAAATAAAAAGATTGATACAATAATATGTATTCCCGAAAAAATTGAGCTATGATTTCATACATAAGTAGTAGCAGTATTTTGTTTTTTCAGTTTTTTGAGACAGTCTCCCTGGGTTACTTAGGCTAATCTTGAACCCTCAGTGCTTCTGCCTCAGCCTGCTGAGTAAGTGGGATTACAGGTGTACTATCATGCCTGACCTGAAATTATTTACCCTTTAAAAATATTAGCTGGACAAGATGGTGCTCACCTGTAATCCCAGTGCTTAGAAGGCTGAGGCAGGAGGATTGCTGTGAATTTGAAGCCATCTTGGGCTACATAATGAGTTGAAGGCCAGCCTGCACTACATAGCGAGATCCTATCTGAGTGGTAGCAAATATATAACACACATGTTACTGTGTTTTTCTTTTAAGACAAACAATGTTAATATAAGAGTTGTTTCTTCTTAAGCTAAGACCTCAGTATTCATGTTTAATTACAGTGTTGTCACTCTGAAATAAATAAATGGTTTTTGGGTGACAGTTTGGGCACTTATCTCTAAAAGGTACACCACCACTGGTCTATCTCAAGAAAAAGAAGAAAAAAAATTTTAAGTAGGCTAGGGAGTTAAGTCAGTGATATAGTGTTTGTCCAGCATGCATGAGGCCCTTCACTCAGTCCCCAGCACTCAAAAAAAAAAAAAAAAGGAGCTGGGTGAGGTGGCACACTCCTGTAATCCCAACACTCGGGAGATTGAGACAGGTGGATTGTTGGAAGTTTGAGGCCAGCCTAAACTGCATAGTGAGACCCTATTTATCGCAAAAAGACCAAAAGAAAAGGGGAAGAAGAAGGAGGAGGGGGGGAGGAGGAGGAAACCTAGGACATGGTGGTAGGTACCAGTAATCCCAGCTCTCACAAGGATCACAAATTCAAGGCCAGCCTGGGCAACTTAATAAGAACTTGTCTGAAAAACAAAGAAAACACTACAAAAAATGACCATCTTTGTAAATAAAATAAGTATTTCCCATATGGTGTGCTTTTTGTTTTTTTTGAGTCTGGGTCTCACTGTGTAGTTCAGCCTGGCCTTGAACTCACTTTGGAGCCCAGGCTGGCTTCAAACTCAGAATGAGCCTCAAGTTGTTAAGTACAAATCATTTTCATAATGAGACTTCATATTACAGATCACTGACAGATACAGACAGATCATTTTCTTAGGTCTCTGGAGTTAAAGGGTATGAGAAAAATAGCAGATGCACATATTATCAATTATCATGTTTCTGTAGCGATTGAATAATTGTACCAAAATGAGAAAGGCAGGGGATGCTTTACCTTTAAGGTCACATGATCTGAGCACTTCTTTCTGTTTGCATTGTCCCTCAATCAGTAGTGATTCATGCTGGGCAAGTTACTGTGATTGTTCTTTAATAGTTAACACATAATAAAACCAAAGCTTTAAGCTTGCCAGGCATGGTGGCACATGCTTGTAATGCCAGGACTTTGGCAGGCTAAGGCAGGAGGGAGGCAGATTCACAAATTCAAGCCTAGTTCTAGTAGCTTAATGACTTAACGAGACCTTGTCTCAAAATAAAAATCAGTAAGTATATAAAGGCTGACCATGTAGCTCAGTGCAGAGGTGTTGGGCTCAATCCCAAGTGCTACAGAATTGAAAGCTTTAGTTCCATCTATCATCTTTGTGAAGAACGCTGATATTTTGGAGCAGAAAACTATGTATTTAGCCCCAGAATATCCCATTTTCAGAGAATAGTCTTTGCAGTAATTTATGATCAAACCCATCAATTGCTTCAGGCCTGAGAGTTTTATTCAACCCTCTGTAGTCCACATTGCAGATTTTGTAGCTTTGACTTGTTCAGGTCATCATTGCAGTTGGTATTTCTTCTTGTTGTTAATTTTATTTCTTGTTTTTTTATTTTTGTTTTGTTTTGTCTTTTTGATACAGGGTCTCACTATGCAGTTCAGGCTGACCTTGAACTCATTTTGTAGCTCAGGCTGGTCTTGAACTCCCAATGATCCTCCTGCCTCAGCCTCCCGAGTGCTGCAATTACAGGCTGTGCCACCACGCCTGGCAATTTTATTTCTTGTTTGATGCTGAAGATTGACCCAGGGCCTCACAAAGGCTAAACACATGCTTTAACCCTGAGCTACACCCCATCCCCTGTTGATTTAAATGTGTTCTTTGGCTTTCCCTCTAAGCTGAGACGAGCACAGTTTGGTATGACTGGGTGAAGCCTTCGCACACACAGCTTCACTCTGACTACATGCAGCACCTGACTGAGGCCAAGGCCAGGAGTAAGAACGAAGTCCAAGGGGTCCAGCACCTGATACAGCGCCTGCGCCTGATCAAATCTCCTGCAGAAATCGAGAGAATGCAGATTGCTGGCAAGCTGACATCGCAGGTATGGTTCCTACTGGAAACTTTTCTTCTAGATTACAAAAATCACCTGAGAAACAAAGAAATACAAATCACAAGCACTGGTTGCCATTTCAAGAGATCAAAGTTGGTCCTTCAGCTTTTTCACTCCATTTACCTCCAGTCTCTTACATAGGGTGTCAGTGAAGAGCAGCAGGTCCTACTTCAGTTGGCCTCCAGAATTGCCATACAGATTTCCAAATAACAGTGCCCCACACCTTAGCACTCAGGAGACTGTGAATTTGAGGCCAGTTGCACAGTATAGTAAGACCCTGTCTCAAAAAAACCAAAGAAATAAGAAAGAAAGGAAGAAAGAAGAAGAAAGAAAGAAAGAAAGAAAGAAAGAAAGAAAGAAAGAAAGAAAGAGAACGAGAAGACAAAACAGTTCCCCACATACATGATCCTTTTCTGGTTCAGTTACTTATGGTTCTCTTGTTGCACCAATTTCAAGTCTATTTCACAATAGCAATGGCATTTTTGGGAAATTGGTGTAAAAGGTTCTTGAAATTTCTGAAGTGTGATATAACATAATGCCAACTTCTCCACATATTTACTATTTAACTATATCATTCTGAGTTATACAATCTGGAAGTATAAATACTCCATTGCTCACTGGCTCATTTATCTCAGCAGCCTTGTTAGGGACCAAGATCTCTAGGGATAAATGACTCACGCACTGAGAGATGTCACTTTTTACCCCAATAGACTGTCAGCAAGCTTGGACTGTAAATCCTTACAACAAAGTAAAAGTCTTATCACTCTCCAGCCCTGAGACGACAGGGCCTGTGGTCCCCCTCACTTTCTGTCTGCAGCCTCCTCTTCCTTTGTCTTTTATCAATTTCATCCTGTCAATTTTGCAGCTTTTCCATGCACCTAGCACTATCTGCTCATCTGTCTCCTATTCTGCAGTCCAGGCACCCCTCATTCTCCAGCAGCCGTCGCCCTGCAAGAGCATTGACCTGCACAATGGGTTTTTAAATCCATCTCATTCTTTGTCTCCCTGATCCTCCAGGCATCAGCGTTTCATATCTTTGCAGCTACTTCAGGCTGGTCCCAAACTCCTTCCAGTAACGCTTGCGTGGTCTTTGCATTCCATCTTTTTTCCACACGTTTCTGCTTTCTATTGACTGGGAGAAACTGAGGCAGCCTTGGAAGGACTATTTTAAGAGAGGCACTGGCAGCACACTATTGCACCATGTTGGGTGGTTACTGGCTGTTGGCCCCTTCTCTTCCTTGTGGTGATGCAGGGAGTAAAAGTGTCTTGAAGGTTCCCTGGGGTCGCTCTGCGGACTCCTTCCCTTTTAGACACAGCAGACGTAAAGGCAAAACCCAAGACACCAAGGAAGCCTTTTGCTCTTGGCATCTTGGTTGCCAGCCCCATCCATGTTCCACTGTGCAACAGAGGTGCTGTGCCGAGGATCAGTTTCCTCCCAGGTCGGCTCCAGCAGCTGCTGTTAACTGGGGCATGATGGAGGGCACAGCTCAGCGGTCCAAACAGCTGGACTTGGCAAGCCACTTCCCCATTGGTCCTCAGACTCTGCTGCTGCCTCATCAGTTTCTCCAGATCCACCTCCCGCTCCCCCAGGCTCCAGAGGAGTCAGAGGAGCGCTCAGTCAGAGGGCGCTGTCTTTGCCCCAGACCCGAGGCAGTTCTGCCTTTAGCTTGCTCTCTTCTCAGGGCTGTCCGTCAGCCTGTCGGCCTTTCTCACTGGCCACTGGGCTCTTCTGAGCCAGGGTATGGGCGCTCCTACTATTGATGCCTGACATTCTTAGTAAAGGCAGATTCCTTGCTGCCTTCTGGGGTTATTCATTTCTTTGTACCTGGTGGCAAGAGAGTTCACATTCTCACATTTACACCCTCATCAGTTACACATGCCACCGAGGTATACATTTACCACTTATGTCAAGCTTTAATCAGACTTCACTTTTTACCCTCACATGACAGCATCTCCATGGCTACAGCCCATAAGCCCTGGGGCCTTATTCACAGGCCTGGCAGTCCTGTGCCCTGCACATGTCTGTCTGCTATGTTGGAGTGTCTCTTCGCCTGCAGGCCTCACACAGGGGTAAGGGTCTTGAGCTCCTTCAAGGGCTAGGTCAAGACACCTTAGCCTTCCTATACGTTTTCTTCATTCATCTCCATGTTAATAATAAAAGTCAGTATTTTTTTTAAGTCAGCGTTTTGGCATCTATGGAGAGGCACTCATTGGAACCATTCTAAGTTCCTTTAAGATAAGCTAGTTCGAGTGTGTCTACCTTGGGATTGCCATAGCCTAAGGAGCTCAGTGACAGGCAGTGCTAGGTCCTTCATCTTCCTGTAAAAGTCTATCAGGGTTGATCCTTTGTGAGTGTTTATTTCATTTTATGTAGTTGTTTTGGGTTTTTGTTTTTCGTTTGTGTTGGTTTTTTTGAGACAGACTTTCACTATGTAGTGCAGCCTGGCCTTGAATTCTTAGTTATCTGCCTGCTTCAGCCTCCCTGGGGTTGCAGACCCATGTGCCACCACTCCAACCCTTATTTTTTGTTTGTTTTCTTCTTCTTCTTCTTCTTCTTCTTCTTCTTCTTCTTCTTCTTCTTCTTCTTCTTCTTCTTCTTCTTCTTCTCCTTCTTCTTCTTCTTCTTCTTCTTCTTCTTCTTCTTCTTCTTTCTTCTTCTTTTTTCTTTCTTCTTTTTTCTTTCTTCTTTCTTCTTCTTTCTTCCTTCTTCCTTCTTCCTTCTTCCTTCTTCCTTCTTCCTTCTTCTTCTTTTTTAACTAGAAATCAAACTCAGGACTTTGCACTTACCAGGCAGGCACTTGTGCCACTGAGCTATACCATTGGTCCATTTTAACCATTTTTAAGTGAACAGTGGTATTGAGTATATTAGTTTTTTTTTATAACTACTATCACTATGCTATTCCATACTGTTTCATTATCTCAAACAGAAACTCGATACCCAATAAATAACTCAACAGTTTCCCTTTCCTTTGCCTTATTGACCTTATTTCATTTTCCATTTGTATGAATTGGACTATTCTAATTACTTCCTATAAGTGGAATCATACAGTATTTGTCCTCATGCAACTAGTTTATTTCACTTAGTATGTTTTCAACATTTATCTGTTGTAGCATTTGTCTGAATTTCATTCTATTTATGGCTGAATAATAGTCGTGTGTGTGTGTGTGTGTGTGTGTGTGTGTGTGTGTGTGTGTGTGTGTTATGCGTATAACATATTTTCATGGATAAATGGGTTGTTTCCGTCTTCGGGTTGTTGTAAATAATACTATTATAAACATGACTGTACTAATATTCAAGTCCTTTTTCATTCTTTTGGGGTCATATGGTAAATGCATGCTTAATTTTTTGAGAACTAGCCATACTGTTTTCCACAGCAGCACAGTCATTTTACATTCCCATGCTCATGGCACAAGGATTCTCCCACATCCTTGTAAATATTTTCTTTTCTCCATTTTTTTGGTAATAACTATCTTGATGTATGTGAAATAGCATTTCATAGTGGTTTTGACTTATCTTTCCTGATGATTAGTGATGTTGGGTATCTTCTCATGTGGGTTGGTTGTTTGTCTGTTTGTTTGTTTTTTGGTCCTCTGTATATCTTCTTAGGAAAAATACCTACTCAAGGACTTTGCTGTGTTTTATCATATTTACCCTGGGCTATAATGTATGTTTCAGTGCTGGGCTGTTCTGCTTTGAATTCAGCCACCCTGCCAATTTGAACGTCCATTGACACATACATGTGTGACTGTCTAAAAAATTGGCACTGCTTTGGCCACAAAAACTAAATGAGCCCAGGTACTGTGGTGCATACCTGTATTCCCAGCACTCAGGAGGCTGAGATAGGAGGATTGTCATGAAGTCCAAGGCCAACCTGGACTAAAAAGTGAGTTTAAGGCCACGCTAAACTACACAGTGGAAAAAAAAGAAAAGCCAAGTGAATTGTGACATTTTGCTACACAAATCAGCGACCTTTATATATAACGTGCTTTAAAGAAATTCATGAGTGGGGCTGGGGATTTAGCTCAGTGGCATAAGCACCTGCCTTGCAAGCATGCGGTCATGAGTTCGATCCCCAGTACCAAAAAAAAAAAAAGAAATTCATGAGTAAAAATACATATTTTTTAATTTAATAAAATAAATGTGTTGGTCATTATAATAAAACTTTAATTGACAAGAAATAGTATTAATATTTATATTTGGGCAGTAATCATTCAAATCTAAGCAACCAACTAGTTCCCAACTAGTTCTTTTTTTTTTTTTTTTTTTTTTGGTACCGGGGATCAAACTCACGACCTTGCGCTTGCCAGGCAGGCGCTTAAGCCACTGAGCTAAATCCCCAGCCTAGTTCATTTATAGACTTTGTTTTTTTGTGGGTTTTTTTGTTTTGTTTTTTGAGACAGGGTCTCACTATGCAGTTTAGGCTCGTATTGGGCTCACCTTTGTAGCCCAGGCTGGTCTTGAACTTGGAAACGATTCTCTTACCTCAGCCTCCCAAGTGCTGAGATTACCACCCCTGACTTTTTAGACTTGGTATTAATTTTATTATATTAAAGTGACTGATAAATGTAATGAGATTCATTTGTACCACATGACACAAGTACTACTGGGGCTCAAGCTGGTGGGAATGCATCAGTGGGGCTGATTTTTGTTGTCAAATTAGAGGAGTCCCTTATATATTCTGGACATCAATCTTTTTACCAGGTATGTGATTTACAAAGATGTTTTCCCATTTTGTGGGTTGACTTTTCTCTCCTCTAATAGTATCCTTTAACACACAAGATTTGATTTGTAAGAGATCCAGTTTATCTTTTGGGGTTTTTTTTGTGCTTTTTGGTGTGATATCTAGAAATCATTGCTAAATTCAGTGTAGTAAAAATTCTCCCCCATGTTGTCTTCTAAGATTTTTTTTAACTTTAGCTCATATGTTTAGGTCACCGATCCATTGTAAAGTCCTAAACTTTTTGTTGTCATTTTATTATCCAGAAGTTGGGGGTGAAAGCTCTTGGGATGTCTTTTTTACCTCTTTCTGAACTCCAGTGGTCCTAATTTACGTGACAAGAGAGGAGTATAGTAATTGCCCATCTCTGCCAAGTGTGGTAGAGCCCGCACTTAATCCATCTTAGTGAAGTAGGGGCTTCCCTGTGAACTTGCCTGACCACAGACATCCCCCACCACATTGTTTACTCGCCAAATCAGAGACGACGCTTCTTGACCTGAAATTTTCGAGACCTTTTTTTGGAGACAGGGTCTTAATGTATAGTACAGGCTGGCCTTGAGCTTTCTATGTAGCCCAGGCTGGTTCTGAACTCTGCAGTACTCCTGAGTACAGGGTACCATTCCATGCCTGACATGACCATTTTTAACAAGGCTTTCTTTGAAAAAAATCTAGCAAATGGATCATTTCCTTCACTGAATAACAACTCCTTCCACAGTTTCTTACCCTCCTATAGCAGTTTGCCAGTTGAACTATCCTAATTGTAGTTTAGTCTCAAAAGATTAACTGAGTCATCAAACATCGAAGTGGCCCGGGTTCCTGCGTTAGAGCGCCCTCTGTTGACTATGAGAGAAGCTTATCCGATGGGACTGGACACCCGACACAAGCGAAGGCAACAGCCACACCACACAGGATTTAGCAGAGCTTCCATTAATTTGCACTTTTCCCTTCTAAACCTTTTTTCTAGTTTCTGCATTTCCCGGATTCCACAGATTTCAAAACATGTGTTACTTCAAACCAAAGATAACTTACTATTTTATTACCATCTTGTATCGAAGTCAGTTTTTCTTTCAGAAGAACACTGTACTCATGCTAATGCAAAATGAATCAGGTATGAAAAAGATGAACAATGAACAAAACTTAAAAGAATTTTTAGTCCAATATGCTGGAACACGATGCAAAAGAATGAAGTCAAACCACCACCCACCTTCCCCCATGTATGAAAACTAACTAAAAATGGATTTGTTGCATAAACCTAGGAGATGAAACTGTCAAGGCAGCCTGCAGTACATAGTGAGTTCAAGGCGAGCATGCACCACAAAAGCAAGACCCTGTCTCAAAAAAATAAATAACACCAACAAAAAGCCAAGAAAAAGAAAAAAAATCTGCTAAGTAAAAAAAGACAGGCACATAAATTTGTATTTTTTCCATAAATTCACTTTTTTGTTTTTGTTTTGAGACAGGGTCTTGCTACACCGTTCAGGCAGGCCTTGAGCTCACTTTGGAGCCAAGACTGGTCTGAAACTTACTAGATCCTCCTGCCTCAGCCCTCAAGTGTTGGGATTACAGGTGTGTGCCACCACACGCGGCTAAATTCACATTCTGTATAATTTGATGTATACATACTATCTAGAACCAATAACTATAGAGACAGACAGAAGATTAGAGGATTCCAGAGGTTGTATTTTTAGAACAGGAGTACTATGATTTTGGGGAGGGAGAGGATGATGAAAATCTTCTGAAAGTGGGAGCCAGTTAACTTCACATCTTGTGAAAAAATTGGCTATGGTATTTAGTATGAGCTCCCCATATGCAAAGATATGGACAACCATTTGGAAGAAAACAAGAGACAATATGACAGATAGTGAAGATCCCTGGTTGTATAGCTTTGAATTTTATGCTTTCTTAAGTCCCATTCTGTTTTGTTGTGTTTAATTTTACCCCCTTTAAAATAAAATTTAAAAAAAAATATATATATATATATATGGAAAAGAAAGTGCTCTAAAGGATATAACTGAGTGTATGTTTAAGTGTATAAGATAGATGACCACATTACTGTTTTTGTTGGATTGTTGAGCAGAACAGTTAATAGTCTCACTGTTTGAATGTCTACTGTGTGTGCTTTAATTTTGTAACTTGAACAACTATTTCCAATGATGACAGTATGTAACCTATCAAGTGGCGATTTCTTAGTGTTTTTGTTTTTGTTTTGTTGTTGTTATTGTGGTTCTTTCATTTTTTTGCCTTTGGAATTCTGTATTGTTGCTACCCTTTTTCTGTTTTGTTTGGTTGCTTTCTTTTTTGTTTTTTCTCTTTAAATAAAATTTAAAAAAAAAGAAAATCTTCTGACCTAGAGATTGTGTTTGCAAAACATTGTAAATGTACTTACTAAATGCCACTGAATTGTTCATTTTGTCATGCCCAGTTCATGGTCAGGGAACCAACGATGTCACATCATGGAACAAACACTGCTGCTCTGCTGTCCAAGCAGCCTACCACGATCATAAACTCAGCCCCAATATAAAATTAGACACGGCTGGGTATATAGCTCAGCAGCACAGCGCCTGCCTGGCAAGCACAAGGTCATGAGTTTGATTCCCAGTACAAAAAAATTTAGAGGGACAGAGTTTAACGAACAGAGGACATTTTATTTGAAAAGAAGAAATGAAAGGGAGTGGAGAAGAGAAGATAGATAGTTACCCTGATAAAGAAGGGTTAGGGGGTTAGGGGGCTCCAGAATGATGAGCGACCCATGGGCCTCTATTCCCAGCTGCTTTTATAGGGGGATCAGAGACCCTTTCTTTATCCCCATCTGGAACTTGCCATAACTGAGTTGGTTTCCAGGCACCTCTGTCCACTGTCACTTGCAGTGGTCTACTCTAGGGACTAGAGTAAACACACGGTGTTAGCTCATAGAAATGAGTCTATGTTGCCTTAAAGTGAGCCCTCCCTTTGTTTTCTCCAGGAGGTGGAGGTGGCTTGTCATTTGTGTCCTGCCTATCAGCTTATTATTTGATCTCTTGGTGCAAGTCCCAAAGTCATTTGGTGCCTTCCTTTATCTGTGTTTTTCTTTTTCTCTGCCCTCATCCTTGACCTATTTCCCAGAGGAATTTCTCTAGTAAAGTTTGCTTTTGACTCCTTCTAGTCAGGGTTAGCTAGAAGACCTAATGCGGCTCCTATTGTGTTTTTTCCTGTCTACAGACCCCTCACCCTACAATTTCTCTTGGTTAATTTTATGTACTATGAATTTTATCACAATAAAAACAAAATGAGTTAGATGTCTTCTATGTATTCTTACGTTTTAGAGGCTGGAATTTGAACCCAGGAGCATTCTACCACTGAGCTACATCCTCTGCCATTTCTGTTTTATTTTAATATTATCTAGACAGGCCTCGATAGATTGCCTAGGCTAAGTTGAACTTGCTATCCTCCTGCCTCAGCCTCCCCAGTAGCTTGGATTGTAGGCACACACCATGACCAGTTTAAGTATTCTGACTTTTAATGTCAATTGTGCTAATCATGGCAGTTAAATAGCATTCAGTTATTAAAGACACGGTGACTATGCATACAGATCTGCAGCTACTGTGGGGAAAGTGCTTAATAGAGAAACAGCATTAAAGTATCACAGCCACCAGGCATGGTGGCAAGTACATGTAATCCCAGCACTCTGGGAAGCTAAAGCAGGAAGATCACAAATTAGAGTCTAGCCTGTGCAACTTAGTGCCTGCAAGACTGTCTCAAAAAAAGGGCAGAGGACTGGGAATATAGCTCAGTACAAAGGCTCTGGAACTGAAAAAAGAAAGGAGAAAAAACATAAAATCACAGCCAGTGGCAGTTTTGAAGCAAGGCGTCTGGAGAAGTCATGTGCGCACTCCCGATATTCTCCTTGGTGAAGCCGACGAGGCTGCACTTCATGTCACAGCCCAGGAGCTACCAGTGATGGCACAGAGCAACTCAGAATTAACGTGGCTGCCATCAGGACTGTGGAGCTGACACAGACTGCTCTGGAACAACTAGCTACACTTCAGGCTTTGGCCAGGCTCCATGCCTCGGGCGCTGGACTCAACCCTCACAGACTCATGTGCAGACGTTGCTCTGTTCTGCTGTGGTACTTTGGATTGAGCCTTCACACTGAGCTGCATCCCCAACGCTTTATATATTTTGAGGCAGAACCTTGCTAAAGTTGCCTGGTCTGGGGACCAAATGAGATTCTCTTGCTTCAGCCTCTCAGAGTGCTAGGATTACAGGTGTGTACCATCATGCCCGGCTGCAGATATTTGAAGATTGTTTTTTTATGCCTTCCTTTAGTCTTCCTAAAGTTAAACATCTCTTGCCCTTAACTCTTCTTTGTGTATTACAGTTTCCCTCATTTTGGTAACCTTTTGCTATATACTCTCTATTTTTTTAATGGGCTTCAAGTAGAGATTCTAAGCTGGCACTGTGGAGCACTCCTGCAATCTCAACATCTGGGAGGCTGAGGCAGGAGGATACTGAGGATTGCATGCAGCTGAAACTACACAGCAAAATCCTATCTCAGAAAAACAGTGCTCTTGCTGCAGCAAGACTGCCTACTCAATCCATGTTTCCTTCAGTGACTGAGACTTTTATTCCACCACCACAAAACCTGGCCCTCCTCTGATACTCTTTCTTCATTGTTTATAATAGTAACATATAGCGTGTTTCTTTGTTTGGAAATAGGAAATTCTCACTAGTAGTTTCTCCTTAACCCTGACATCTAGCTAGTCCCTTATCTTCTGTGGGAAGGCCGAGTGGTGCAGTAGAAAATGCACACAGGCCTGTGTGTCAATGCCATGCCATGTCCTTTGGCCAGGTCACTGGCCCTGACCGGGCCTTAGTGTCCACAGCTGTAATGAGGGTAACATCACCTGTCTTGTGGGTTACGCTGCATAGCGTGTAAAAGGGCAGAACTTCTCTGCGCCATTCAGTAAGCATGTAAGAGCAGACAAAGGGCTCTTCTGAGTAAGTGAACTCACCAGAGCTGCCACTTTTGTTTTGTTTTGTTTTGTTTTTGCTCCATGTAAAATTAGTTACTGCTCAGTGTTTGTCCATCCATCAGCCAGTGTTCACTGCTTGTTCACCCAGCAGCACTTTCTTGTGCAACCACTCACTGCCACACGCTGCTCTAGGTCCTGAGGGTGCGACATCCATGCCTCCTGTCCTCAGCCTTGGGTCTCGGTGAGGAGAGCGGACAGACTTCGAATCCGCAGCTAGGAAAGCAGGGTAAAGGGAGAGGCTAAGGCAGCTGAGTGGGCAAGGCCACCTCTCCCTGAGGAGGGGGCTCTCGGGACGAGCTGAGGAGGTACAGGAGATACAGTGCCGGGCGCCCACTTGCGGTTCACCTGTTGGGCTTTTTGCTAATGCCATTACCTGGTATTGAGAAGTGTTGGTTATTTTCAGGGGTTTTTTTGTTTTTGTTTTTGTGCATTGTTTTTTGTTGTTGTTTTGTTTGGGTTTTTTTGGTACCGAGGATTGAACTCACGACTTAGATCCCCAGTGGTTTTGTGTTTTGTACATGTTTGTGATACGTGATGATTCCATTCCTCACAGGGAGAGAAATGTTTAGAACATCCCTTTCAGTGTTCCATCCATTTCCATTCTCAGGTCACAGCTTGAAAGAAATCCTTTTCTTCATGTAGTGTGGTCTCGTAATCCTCTGAAATTGGTTTGTTTTTATCCAGCAGACATTGGAAATTACAGAGCTGTCACGGTTTCCCTTTTCGCATTGCCTGCTAGAAAGCAGAGGTAAATTTGCTGCCCGGCCATAACAGCCATAGTCATGAAGGAGGATGTGCATAAAAGAAACAAACAAAAAAAAAGTCTTTCAAACAAAGTAGATTGGTGAATTAGAAGCATATATGCCACAACAAATATTGAAGATTTACATGCATTAAGTGTAGCTATCACAGAGCATTAATAAAAAATCCCTATATAAGTGAGTGGTTCTTTTTTTTTTTCTTTTGAGACAGGATCTTACTATGTAGTTCAGGCAGGCCTTGAACTCAGGGCAATCCTCCTGCCTCCGCCTCTCTCAAGGGCTAGGGGTTACACGTGTGCACCGTCATGTGCGGCTCCCAAGGGTATATTTTGGCACTGTCTGGTGGTCATGTGGCCACCAGTATCCTTCACTGAACTGTGTAGCCCCCACAAGAAGGAATTATGTGGCCCCAACCTAACACTGGTGAGGCTGGGAAATGCTGCTTCAGACCACTCCATTCAACCTGTAATTCCAGAGGCCGAGCTCTAGAAGCCCCCATCAGGGTACTTAAGTGGCAGGTGTGTTTGTGTCTTACTCATTTGTTCTGCTCTAACAATGCCTGAGACTGTCTGTATCGCTGCCTCACGGTTCTAGAAGCTGGGAAGTGAGAGAGCAAGGTGACAATGTAATCGGCATCCAGCCAATTTTCCTGGCATGTCTGTGCAGGGCAGAAAGGGCAGCAGAGAGGACTGCTGTGTCCTCTGGGAGTGACAGCACACAGAGCCTGACTACTCCAGCCCTGTGATGGGGCGCTCGTGCCCTGGTCTCTCACTTCTCAGAGGCCCTGGCTCTCATGTCACAACGTGCAGTGCTCTAGGCTTTACTCAGTCTTGGACAGACACAGTTAGGCTGCTTGCTCAGCACACAATGTGTGTTCCTAGCAGCCTTCAGTGAAATTTGTCACCTGTCATTCCTAGAGGGAAAAAAACTGCTTTCAGTTCCCTCTGGGAATCTATGTTGTACCCACTCGGTCACAACCTCAAGTTGACAAAACTAGGGAGAAAGTTGCCTTTTTAAAATGTGAACTGCAGTATTTTAAATGTTTGAGTTAGCGACACAGTGAAAACAAGACCGTGTTCCTGTCCTTGTGTCTTTGCAGGCGTTCGTAGAGACCATGTTTGCCAGCAAAGCCCCGGTGGAAGAAGCCTTCCTCTACGCCAAGGTGAGGGGTGGGAAGGGCCAGGACATAGCTGGGCATTGGCATGGCCTCAGGCTTAGCTTAGCACAGCACAGGACTCTGCAGCGTGGACGCTACACTTCACGAGAGAAAGCTGCGAATAGAGCGAATGAAGGGAAGCAGGGGCAGTGTAAGATGGGAGGAGCAGCACTGGCAGACGTGAAGGAAGGTGGCTCTGAGGCTGCGCACAGGTAGCGCAGATGGTGCAGCTCCCAGCCCACCCAGAAACCTGGCATCCATTCGCTCCTCCAGAGCCTTCAGGTTGGCACCTTTGAGGCTGGAATCAGGAGACTTAGAGCTGCATAACGAAGGCCTTCATCACTGGGAATTTGTACCTGTACGAGATACATCTTGCTTCTTCTTTCTCATCCCTCTCCCCCTCATTTACGAAAACTCTGTTTCTATATTTTCCTTCTATTCTTATCTTTTCCCTTCCTTTCTCCCTTCCCTCTCCCTTGTCCCCCTTCTCATTTGAACATTTTCTTCCCATTTCCCAATATCTATTACATATTTTGGTCCTTATTCACACTTCCAGTTTCTCACACTAGAGAAACAATGCAGTATTTACACATGTATGTCCCATTTATTTCATTTAAGAGAGTATGGTTTCAAGATAAATCCATTTACCTAGGAAAGTCTTAAACTTACCCTTCTTTATGGCAGAGTAGTACTCTATTGTATAAAGAAACCCATATCTTCTTTATCCATTCATCAGTTGATGAGCACTTAGGTTGTTTCCAAGATTTAGCTATTACAAAACATGCTGCTATAAACACAGGTGCACATGTATCGTTGTGGTGTGATGCTTTGAATTCTTTCAGGAAGATACCAAGAAAGGGAATGGCTGGGTCAAATGAAAGCTGTAGCATGCAGGTGAGGAGGAAATGCACAGAGATACAGCACTGAAGGTTTAGTTAGACCACAGTGAGCAGTGCCGTGGCTTCCAGTGAGCGCTGCAGTGGAGGTGGAAGCTATAAAGGCAGCCTGACTTCCGGAAACGCGAAATGTAAGAACGCTGCTCACACCTTGCTGTTCTTCACAGTTTGAG
>PVJX010001512.1:0-11595 GCA_004027295.1 Dolichotis patagonum
AAAAAAAAAAAAAAAAAGAAAGTGGGCATTCTTGGGGTTGTGACTTTCACCATAGAGGGATGGGATAGTGGCTCCAGGGTGAGAGGGAACTAATTAGACCATCAGTCCCCAGGATGTAGATGCATTTGTTTGACCCTTTGTCTTGAGATCTGGCCCACAGCAAGAGGTGTCTCCTCCAAGGTCATCAGACATCTGTGCTAGCTTCCTGGAGGGCCTAGCCCTGTCTGACTGCCTATAATATTTCTAACTGGCTCAGCTGCCTGTAACATTTCCCACTTCCAGGAAGGAGAGGAGGATGAGACCAGCAGGTGGACAGGACAGAGGGTTTCTTTGTGTAGTTTTTTTGTTTTTGTTTTTTGGACTTTTTGAGACAGGGTCTTGCTATACAGTTCAGGCTGGCCTTGAGCTCACTTTGTAGCCTATGGTAGACTTGAACTTGGAAGAATCCTCCTTCCTCAGCCTCCTGAGTGCTGGGATTACAGGTGTGTACCACCATTCCTGGCTCAGAGCTTGTTTTGTTTTGTTTTGTTTTGGGTATCGAACTCACAACCACAGTTTGGAAGGCAGGTGCTTATGCTGCTGAGCTAAATCCCCAGCCTGTCAGAGAGCTTCTTTGGAGTTGACACCCACACCCTGCTCCTGGTGCTGTTCTGTCTCCAGTGGCCCAAGTGACCTCCTCCACTGTGACTTAACTGTTCCAAGTGCTCTTTAAACTCTGTATATTTCTTTTTTTGGTACCGGGGATTGAACTCATGACCATGCACTTGCAAGGCAGGCCCTTATGCCACTGAGCTAAATCCCTGGCCCTAAACTCGCTATATTTCATCATAATTTTTTTTTTTTACTAAGGCAGTCTTGGGGGCTGGGGATTTAGCTGAAAGCACAGAGAGCCAAAAACAAGCCACACAAAGTAGCTGTCCCTTCACCAGGAAGGCAAGGGGCCGAGGCTAGCCAAGCAAACAAGTTGCTAGGCAGCAGGGTGGATGTTGACAGCATCCTTCTGAGTGTATAAATAGATGTGCTACAGTGGTTGAGCAGTTCTCTTCCCCTTGTCAGGAGAGTAAAGGCTCCACCTGACCCCGGGTTTGTCTCTTCTTGATTTTCTCATCCTCTCTTGGTCCTTCATTCCAAAAACCTCAAAAGCCACATGGGTCATGCCAGGATTTAGGAAGGAAGAGCTGAGGCTGTCCTAAAGCATGATGGGGAAGGGAGAGCTTTCTCTCTGGGGACCTCACAGGGCCCTGGGACCTCCCAGGGCCGGTCCTGGGACAGTGATCAACCAGACCAGGATGTGCCCAGGTGCACAAAACCCAGTTATTCAGCCCCTCTGTTTCTATGAAAGCCCACATATCTTTCTACCTTTTTTTTTTTTTAATCGGTACCAGGGATCGAACTCACGACTGCCTGCTTGCAAGGCAGGCGCTTATGCCGCTGAGCTAAATCCCCAGCCCCTGAAAGCCCACATATCTACCAGTTCCTTGAAGACAGTTCTAGAACTTCTTTCTTTCTTTTTTTTTTTTTGGTACCGGGGATCGAACTCATGACCTCACACTTGCCAGGCAGGTGCTTAAGCCACTGAGCTAAATCCCCAGCTTTCTTTCTTTCTTTCTTTCTTTCTTTCTTTCTTTCTTTCTTTCTTTCTTTCTTTCTTTCTTCTTTCACCAGGGATTAAACTCATGACCTCGAACTTGTCAGGCAGATGCTTACACTGCTGAGTTAAATCCCCAGCCCCCATGTTTTGAAACAGGGTCTCTATGTGGTTTAGGCTGGTCCTGAATTCACCGTGTAGCCCAGCCTAGCCTTGGACTCTAGAAATTCTCCTGCCTCAACCTCCTCAGTATAGGGATTACAGGTATGTGCCACCACATCCAGCTTTTAATTTTTATTTTATTTTTTTGTACTGGGAATCAAACTCAGGACCTTGGGATTGCCAGGTAGGCACTTACGCTGCTGACTTTGTCCCCAACCCTAATTTGTTAACTTATCCCAAATCTAATACTCAGATACCAAAGGAATACAGTATTGGTTTGTTTTTGTTTTTATTTTTTTGGTACCAGAGATTGAACTCATGGCCTCATGCTTCTCAGGCAAGCGCTTGAGCAGCTGAGCTAAATGCCCAGCCCAGGAATGTAGTTTTGCAACATGTCCTTTAGCTGTTCAAGAGAAAAGAGAAACTGGGATGGGGGAAAGGAGACAACGAAGGAGAAAACAATGTTCTTTTGCCTGCCACCCTTTATTGTCAGTTTCGTAGATTAAAATGTTCAAACTTTCAGAGGGAAAGAGCGTTTTTCTTTCTTTCAGTGTTAGGGATTGAACCTAGGGTCTTACAACTGGGCCTTTTTTTATTTATTTCTTTTGAGAGAGGATCTTGCTAAGTCACTAAGTTGCCCTGGCTTGGCTAGAATTTGTAATCATCCTGCCTCAGCCTCCCAGTGTTCATTTTGAACTTCCCTTAGCCCCATAACCCTCTGTGGGTGCCCGCTCAGAGGTAGGGAGGGTGTGGGCAGCCTGGCCTTACTTCCAAAGCAGAGCCTAGACTAGCTGCAGGGGACATCAGGCTGGCAGCCTGACTGGGAGTTGAGGGGACGTGGCCAACCCGGCAGGCCGAGGCAGGAGAGTCCTGCAGAGCCACAGGAGCTGCTTGGCCACACCCCTGGCTGGTGGTCAGGGGAGGGAGACCTCTACCTCAGCCCTTTCACGCCTGTCAGGGGCTGGAGAGGGTGGGTGACGGGTCAGACACTGTGTTGGGCACTTAGCTGCATGTGCCCTTCGGCAAGCCTGGGCGGGTGGGCAGGGGACAGAGTGCCCGGGGCTGGGCACTGCGCAGACTCTTGCTCCTTGGTCTGGTGCTAGAGCTGGCACAGGTAACTGCGGCCAGAGTGCTGGCACAGCACCCCCGTGCGGCAGGGTGGGGTGGCCACGGTCATGGGTGAGCCAGGAAGCCAGGCAGGTACCCGTGCCACAGCCGTCACCATTCTGCCTGCCTCAGCCCCTGCTGGCCCATCGCCCACGGCGCTCCGTTCAGCCTGGCCCTGCTCCTGGTCCCTTAGGGTGAAGAGGTACGACTGCACATGACAGATGCACTAAATCCTTCACTTCCAGATGGTTCATTTCAGCCCTGTGTGGTGGTGCTGGGCTGTAACCCCGGCACTCGGGAGGCTGAGACAGGAGGACTGTGACTTTGAAGCGACCCCTCCTGGATGATGGCCCGTGGGCCCTAGTAAACCTTTGGCCGCTTTTGTCCTTGAGGTGCAGTGTGACCCTGGGTTCTGCTCACTGCTGAGAGAGTCCTGGAGGAAGCCTGTGTGTAACGCAGTGGGAGAGTCCTCGCCCAGTGTGTGCCAGCCTACGTCTCTGAGACACAGGGACAGCCATCGCAGGCGAGCCAGGCCATCTCCGTAATCAGGTGCTGGACTGGGCACAGAGCACACAGGATTTCTATGAAGCCGTGGTCTGGGGACAGGCTGCACTCTGCTCAGCACAGTGGGAGTTGTTTATTCACTCATCAAACATTTAAGTGTCTACTCGATGACAGGTCCAGGTTTTAGGTTCCAAATTCAGCAGCAACCTTGATGCCTTTCTGCAGCTTACAGGGCAATGTGTAAACTACAATAAATTACCATAGAAATGGGCAAAACAACAATAAATAGCAGCTGTTCTTATTATTTCCCAAGTAGCAGGCATTCAATCTACTACTGTTACTCTTTGTTTTTTTGAGACAGAATTGGCCTTGAACTCAGCCCAGGCTGGTCTCAGACTCATCCTCCTGCCTCAGCCTCCCTAGTGCTGGGATTAGTTATGGTTCACCACACCCAGCTTTTAAATGTTAGTAGAAAATGTATGCTACCTTCCCTGCATCCTGGACTGGGGGATGGAACCCCAGGCTTTCGCACTGAGCTTTATGCCCAGACCTTTTCCAATTTGTATTTTTTTTTTTTGGGTGCCGGGGATCGAACTCACGACCTCATGTTTGCCATGCAGGCACTTAGGCCACTGAGCTAAACCCCCAGCCCCTCCAATTTGTATTTTGAGACAGACTCTCATTAAGTCACTATAACACCCAGGCTGGGCTTGAACTTGTGATCCTCCTGCCTCAGCTTCCCAGAGGTAGAGGACTTGGCTCCTAGAGAAACTGTAGGATCCAAGATCCAGAGCTGAGGGTGGGGACATGCCCTAGGACACTCTGGCTTTCTGGCCACTTGCTTTGTGCTGGGTTTTGTTTCCTAACTGCCATTTATTCTTTTTTTTTTTTTTTTTTTGAGACACCGTCTTGCTATGCAGTTCAGGTTGGCTTTGAGCTCACTTTGTAGCCCAGGCTGGCATCGAACTCTCAACAGTCCTACTGCCTCAGCCTCCCATATTTCATTGCTCTTAATCCGTATCAGTCCAGCTGCATTTTTTTTTGTTTGTTTGTTTTTTGTACCGAGGCTCGAACTCAGGACCTTGTGCTTGCCAGGCAGGCGCCTAAGCCACTGAGCTAAATCCCCAGCCCAGCTGCATTGTTTTGAACCAAATAGCACTGCTGGGCTGGGGTGGAGAGTGGGCACAGCGCTCACCTAGCACCTCAGCCTAGTCTGTCACCTCGCACAGCGGACAGTTGGCTACACTGCAGAGAGGGTGATGATCCTGCCTCAGCCTCCCTAGTGGTGGGAGCGCTACCATGCCCGACAAGATTACCTTTAATATATCCATAAAAAAAAGTATACAACCACTGAATATTGATAAAGATGTATATTTATTCATGTGGAAGTCTTAAGTAAACAATATAATAAGAAATAAGTTAGAAAAGAAAAGCATATTCCAAAATATTAAGAGTGGTTATTTCTGGACAATATAAAAATATACAGAATCACCATTAATAAAATAAATGTGGGGAACTTGTTAGACATGAATTCCTGCACCCCATACTCCAGGTTCTTATCTAGGCTTCCCTGACCCCTGCCACATAGCTCCTTGGGTTAATGTTTCTTTTTTTATTGTTGTTTTGAGACAGAGTTTCCCTATGTAGTTCAGTCTGGCCTTGAATTTACTATATAGCCCTGGTCTGCCTTGAACTCCCAGCAACCCTCCTGCCTCAGCCTGCTGGATTACAGGTGTGTACCACTGTGCCTGACCTTCCTCCTGTTAATGTTTATGCATAACCTGCTTCCTACATTGGGGGGAGTCCTTGTGAACCTGAAATTAACTCTGGGTCTTCTCTGGAAAAGAAATGAGCACCCCAGACTCTGGCTGTAATTTTGGCGTGGTCACCCCTACTTTCTGATGTCTGTGCCTCTACTGTGCAGCAAGGGCCTCCCCACCCTGGGTCACCATTGAGGTCTGAGTCTCATGTCTGTGCTTCCGTCAGGTTCTGCTGGCCCCGCACGGGGACCGGGGAGGGGGCACCCTGGGTGCTGGCCCCACGGTGCCTCTCAGTCTGTGGCCACGGCTCCTGGAATCCAGAGTCCCTGCATCTTACCAGACCACCCCCACCCTGCGCCGGGACCGCAGCCTCCCAGTATCCTCTCTGTCTGCGCACCAGTGCGGTCACGGTGATGGCTAAGGGTCCCAGGGGCGCTCCAGCTCCATGTCACAAGCTTTAGGGCCCAGGAATGTTTTATGAACACTGTTCAGTCTCCTCTTTCCATGGGTGTCCTTGAGTCCTAGGCTGTGAGCCTTAGAAGCTTCCAGGGCTTGCTGGAGACAAGGCCACCAGCAAGTCTGGCCCATGCCACACAGGCGGCCATGGTCTCAGCCACCAGATGGGTCACTGACCCAGCCGGAAGAGTGGAAGGGTCCTCTATATTCCAGGCTGCGTGACTGTCCCCACCCAGCTCCACCTGTGCCCTGTCCTCTGTCCCGTCCTGAGCAGTGCTCCTGTCTTTCACTTCTCCTCTTGCTGGGTCGAGCTGCAGACGGGCGGCCCAGGGAAAGATGAAGGACAGAGCTTGGCTCTGGCATAACAACAGGAAAAGCCAGACACTTCCTAATAGCTATGATTAAAAATCCCCAAATCCCAAAACCAACCATGAAAATAACGTGTTGCCTGTTGGTGGTGGCTCCACAGCAGAGCTGTTGGCTGGGGCCATCTGCTCTGTCCCCACCCTGGGTCACCCCAGGACCCAGCCCCTTAGAGAGGCTTCCAGGAACTGCTGAAATCCGTGGACACCAGGTGGAAGCTGTTCCTTGAGACTGAACAAGGCTATTTCTTGTGGAGAAACTTCATTTTGTTGCCTAAGAAAGAAAAAAAAAGGCTATTTAATGACTCAGGGAGACATTAGCGAGTTAACTGTTGCCCCTTTCTTTTTTGAGACACTATGGTAAGTAGTTCAGGCTGGCTTTGGACTTACTCAGAAGCCCAGAATGGCCTTGAACCTGTAGCAATCTTCCCGCCTCAGCCTCCCAAGTGCTGGCATTACAGGTTGGGGACAAATCAGCACAGGACATACAAATGCCATTTCGCCCGCCCTGTGGAGGTAGCAGAGCCCCACATTACTTTCAGTGCTGGCTTTGGGAGGGAACTGGCCAAGTGCCTTGCAGAGACGCGCTGGATGGAGGCTGTGGCCTTACCAAGTCCCTTCAGGAACCGGTTGACGCCGCTGTGCTCCCCACTAGGCAGTGTTTCCAGGTACTCCTGGGCGCGGACCTCAAACAGACCTGGCGACAAGAGATCCCAGTCCTGTCACCTTTTCCTCTGTGTGTCCCTACTCCCCCCTCGCACACCTCAGAGTCTTCTTCTTTCTACCCGCCCGGGTTGGGCAGTAGCTGACTGCAGTCAGCCTGCATGCACAACCGCGTCTGTACTCGGCATACACCTCCCAGGAGTCCACACCGCATTGGGCACGTGGTTTCAAAGCCCAGCCTGACCCCCCAGCCCCAAGGTCAAGGCTGGGCCCCGAGCTTCCCTGATCTCTTCAGGGGTAGGCAGGGGCTTTGGTTCCCGCTAAGCCTCCCTGCCTTCCAGCCCCTCAGCATACAGCGACTGGTCAATGCTGACTGATGGACTGCGGGCTGGGGAATGAACTGAGCTATGCCTCTGCGCTTCTGAAAGTTTTAAATTTTATTTATTTATTTAGTTGGTTTGGTATCAGGGATCAAACTCAGGACCTCACGCTTGCCAGGCAGGTGCTGTGCTGCTGAGCTGTATCTGTGGCCCATTATGTATTTATTTGGGTTTTTTTGAGACAGGGTCTCACTAGGTATCAGGAATTGAACTCATGACGTTATGCTCACTGTGCTGCTGAGCTATATGCCCAGCCCAGGCTGTCTTTGAATTCATTATGTGGCTCAGGCTAGCCTTGAACTCACGGAGATTCTCCTGCCTCAGCCTCCAAAAGTGCTGGGATCACAGGCCTAAGCCATTATGCCAGGGTGCCTTTTTTTTTTTGAGACAGGGCCTCCCCAAATTGCTAATCTGCCCAACACAGCTCAAACTTGCCCTCCTATTTCGGCTTCCTGACTGGAATTATAGGAGTGAGCCATACCTGGCTGGTTCTGGAGGGTTTTGCGAGGTAATAGGGAGGGGGGGTGTTGTTGAACAAGGGAAGAAGCAGGGACAGGTGGACAGGGAGGCCAGGCCTCGCACCAGCCCTCAGACAAGTGCGTGCTGTGCCTGCCGGCACCCTATACCCTCAGGACGGCACCTACCCTTGGCGTCCTGCCGGCACAGCTCGCGCTCCTGCATAAAGCCCCGGAAGGTCTGTGTCTCCATGAAGACCTCGAGGAAGCGGCGCAGGCTCTTAGAGGACACGGCCTTGCGGAAGGCCTCCCGCTGCAGGGCCCGCTCCTCGCGCTCGCCTGCGCCTGGTGTCAGGAATAGCGGGTAGTGGCCCACGACCTCCACAAAGAAGCGCACAAAGGCCTCCGACACCACCTCGCTCAGGGGGCTGCACTTGGGGCCTGGAGGAGAGGGGAGACAGGGCATGGGCGTCTGCGACGGTCAGGCAGAGGCCATAGCTATGTCAACCCGCCCCTCCCTCTGCCATCCAGGAGAAAAGTCACCCTTAGGTCATCAAGCCACTTGTATTCGTTTGCTTTTTGAGACAAGGTCTTGTTGTGTAACCCACGCTGGCCATGAACCCATTATGTACTCCAGGCTGGCCTCAAACTTGTAGCAATCCTCCTGCCTCAGCCTCTGAGTGCTGGGATTAGAGGTGTGCGCCATCGTGCTTGGCCCAGGCCATTTCTCTGCCTCCTTTAGATATTGCATGGCTGCCCTGAGGGTGGTGGGGAGTTCTCCCCATAATTCAAGTCTTTCATGAAATCTCATTTGAGCAGAGCGGACCCCGTTTTCCTCCTGTGTCTCTCGCCCTTTCTCTCAAGGATTCGAGGTACAGCAGAAACAGGCTTACCATGCTCACAGTCTGGGGACCCTCCATCCTGGTCACAGGCCAATTCATTCCTTTGCTCCAGAATGTGCTCCAGGGCCACCTGCAGCTTCCGGGGCAGAATGGAGTCCTCATCCTCCATCTGTGCATTAGAGACACAGGGAAGGCAGCTCAGTGCTGTTTATTATTATTATTATTGAGACAGTACCCCAGGCTGGGCTTGACCTCATTAGGTAACCCAAGCTGTCCTCAAACCCCGGTGCCCAAAGTAGAGGCCCAGAGCCTCTGGGAGAGAGAGAGAAGGAGCTAATAAGGAAAGTGGCATCTATACTGCTGAGCTCTTAGTCTGCAGCATCCCAAAGTGCGCTGCTGCCAGAATGCTAGCGAGCCTCTCTGGGATTAACCCCCTTTCCCTGCTTTTTCTGTGATACTAGGGACTGAACCTTCGTACCATAAAGAAAAATTGATTCTACTCACTCACACAAGCCCCTGAATGCCTGTTCAGCCCAGAACAAGTCTGCCTGACAACACATGACCAGCCTATGTAACCAATTATAAAGTCACCTACCAGACTTCCCTACTTTCTGCCTAAAACATATATAAGTGCCTGTTTAACCGTAGGGTGGGGCTGGTGATTTGGAACTCAGCTTCTCCCAGCCAGCTGGCATAATCCAATCCCTCAGTGACTGCGTGTCTTCCATCCGATTCAATCCTGGTTTTTCCACATTTCTTGGTGCATTTGGCCAGGAAGACACTGTGATGGCTCATTTGGGTCACTGGTGGACTGCTGACCCTGACAGGGGCTCACCCTCTGAACTGCAGACAAAGAGGTGTACCCGCTGGTCCTTTTCTGAGTCTCCTCAGCAGTCCAGGAGTGGGAGCCCCTGGGCGACAGCAGTGACCTCATTGGACCCTAAGAGGACACAGAATGCAACAAGGTCGAGCCCTCAAAGGGCCTTGGGGACATCCCTCGTTAGCCTGTCTGTTTTAGCTTGTCAGTTCCGCTCCCCTTCGTGGATGAAATGAGGACCTGACAACCCTCAAAGCCTGTGTTAGCAGCCTGTGTGGGTCGCCTTCTGTTTTGGTTTGCCCCAGCGTTTGTGGGTGGGAATGTATTAGCCTTTGTATGCCTGCTGAATGACTGTGTGGCTGTTCTTTGGACCATGTAAGCAATAGGTCATTCTGTCTGTGCTCCACGGTGAGTGCACTCCCCCAACCCAGGACCTTAGAACTACAGAGGCTGATTAGGCCCTAACATGTGTTTCCATGTTACACAACCACTCAAGGACACACTACATATGCCACAGACAGATAGGATGGGATCTAATGAGTCAAAGCTTATTATTCTGGAATACATCTTAAAGAACTCTTTTTTTTTTAAGGGCCTATTCTGGTGATTATAAAATTAAAATGAAACCAAAATGGCTCTGTTCTTAAACAAGACTGCCCGAACAAAGCCCATTCTTCCTGAGGATTCCTCCTTGGCAAATGTATCATCCCTTATTGGCCAGGCTTTCCCCTCGTACTCCTAGCTCTACTCCCAGCCAACTGGACTGGTTCCAGCCACTAGTCCTGTTGCCAGCCCTTCACTTGTTCATCTGGTGCTATGCTGGCCTGCCTCTCCACCCTACCTCTGGAGAGTCCAGTCAGTCACTGCCTGTGTTGTTACTAACACCCTCCCCTGCCAGCCTTGTGCTGTACAACCGCCCTTACATGCTTATCCTGGGCAGCTGGCATTGACCATACCTTGTGCCCCATCAAGCTCACCAGAACCTAATCTGGCCAGTCATCTCCTCCATTCATCTCATCTGCAGGTGCCACTCCCTGCCCACTTGGGAAGCCCACTTATGCTTAATTTGAAAAAATAACCTTTATTATAATGAATAAAGATAAAAAGATGCTTAACTTTAGTGCCCCGGGATGTACAGGTGGGGCACCATAAGCAGGCTAATTAAAAAATGCCTGAGCAGTCATCTGATCCAGTGGCCAAACGACAAGGCCAAAAGACTTAGGCCCAGCTGTGCCTGGCGAGATTGGAGAGTGAACAAAACAGGGGTCATCTTTTCATTTCAAAGAGAAAGCAAGAGGAGGCTGGGCCCAGGGTCTCCCCCAGCTCCAGAAGCCCCAATCAAGGCCAGCTCTTAATCAGCTTAATCAGCTTGCCGGTCTAGTGCTGCCTGCAAACGTCTGGAAGCTGAGACAGCTCCAGCCTGGGGCCAGTGGCAATTATAGGGTTAACTTGCTCTCTGCTCTGTTGTTTTACAATCAAAACACTTAATTCAAGGTTACTCAGAGGTCTGTTGGCAGTCAGTCAAGCCTACTATCCAAAGGAAAAAAAGGACATTTTAAAATTGAAGTGGTTCAGCCAAGTTTGTTGTAAAAGGTTTATAGTAAATAAAAAAGATATTAAGAAGGTATTAAGAGCTACGGAGTCTGAGTGGGCCCTAACCTGTGTTTCCACATTGCACTACCACTCAAGGACACACTACATATGCCACAGACAGGATGGGATCTAATTAGTCAAAGCTTATTATTCTGGAATATAAATGTAAATACAAATATAAATATACTTTGATATGAAAGGATTTTGTATGATAAAAGTTTTGTCCTGCTAAAGAGATAAAAAGAGAAAAAAATAACAAGATTAGAAAGCTTATGTACATAGGGAAAGCTTATGAAAATGGTTTATTTAACTAAGTACATATAGTTGCTTATTGATTTGATGGAGTTACAGAAAGTCAGACACTTAGGATTTGATTTAAAACAAGGGCTCCCGGAGATATAACGCAGGGCATAAGCACCTGCCTGGTAAGTGCAAGGTGGTGAGTTCGAGTCCCCCTTGGTACCAAAAACAGAAAATAAAAATAAATAAAAAACACAAAAATAAATAAACACACAAAATAAATAAAATAAACAAATAAAATAAATAAAATAAACACAAAAATAAATAAAAAACACAAAAATAAATCAATATAGCTGGGCACTCCTGTAATCCCAGCACTCAGGAAGCTGAGGCAAGAGGACCCTTGCAAGCTTGAGACCAGCATGGGCTACAAAGTGAGCTCAAGGCCAGCCTGAACTGCACAGTGAGACCCTGTCTCTCTCTCTCTCTCTCTCTCTCTTTCTCTCTCTCTCTCTCTCTCTCTCTCTCTCTCTCTCACACACACACACACACACACACACACATCTACTTTCTATTTCATGTTTATTCTTAATCTGTAAATAGTAGAAGTCATCTACTCCATTCTGCAGTCCCACTGCAAAAGGGAACTTTGAGAATTCCTTAGAG